>LPNX010680513.1:6443-76288 GCA_001517045.1 Pseudotsuga menziesii
GCAATAGGGTCTAAACAGGGACAGAGAATGCCATAAACATGTGATCAATCATGTGTGGTAAAATCAGCTATAACAGGAAGGTTTTAGGGATTTGGGGTCAAGATCGATGAATCAAATTATCACAGAGGATCTTGCAAAGGTATGCTTGTATTCCTAATGAGGATATGGATGCCATTAGAATATTTTGATCACTAGGTGTCTTTAAACATGGATGACTGAACAAGCATAGCTACTAGATTATAAACCAAGCTACTAGGAACCCATGGACATGAATAACACCTCAAACCACCACACAATACCTATTTATTAGGTTATCCTTACCTCTAACTAGTGATATGTATGGAATTATGAGGTTTATCATACTAGGTATGAGTCTCTAGGATTAAACATGGTTGGGAGTAGAAACCTATGCCTTATACCCTAAAAGAATATTTTAAGCATCTACTTTTAAGAATGATTTCTTAATCCAACACACATGACTTCTTCAGCATATCCTTGGACTATGGATCGAGGTAATGGAAGTACTATAGGTTTGAGAAAATGTGTGAGTATGTAGGCCTTGTACATGGTTATGTGAATACCTAAGCCTTAGGGACTACATGAATATTGAAGGAATCCAAGCCCAAGAATAAATCTATGAACCAAATAACATGATCTCTCAACATCATATATATCTGCCAAGTGGAGATAATGAGTTCCAAATAACCGGGTATGGGCCATAAGGTCTTTAATATGATCAATGAAATAGAATATGCATTAGGGCCTAAATTAATATTTCATGCATCCAAGACCAATAAGAACACCTCAAACTAACACACTCCTCACAATGGAATTGTTTTACTATGAGTTTGAATATGGGCACCATTTTAGTTTTTTGGAACTAGGTATTAGCTTTAAGGCTTGGACCGAGGTAAATAAATTAAACTTAAAAATACTATCAAGTAATTGACAACCATAGTCATTTTTTCATTGATGCTTGCATCATATTAATAATTATCCTTAATTGTTGTTAATAAAAATATTAATATTAACAATTCTGAATGGTAAAAGGTCTTGAGTGTAGAGGAGTGTTCATATACTTCGTTCATTGAATGTGAAAGGAATATGAATTTAATAAATAGTGTTTGTTCGATTGTAAAGAAAAAGCATTGTCATTAAACTCATATTGGGGATTTGAGTTTAAATAAGTTTGTTTGTTATTAAATTCAGTGGCTTTGATGAGGCAGGTGTTTCAATATTATACATGGAAAATTACTAGTCTATGGATTATGCTTAATCATTGAGGGAATATTTTAATCTAGAGATCAAAGAAAAAAGTCCCCTTTGTAGTTAGAGTTCAATTTTATTTCAATGGGCCTATGACCTTTTGTAGACTCATTTTCCAATAGGTTTTCCACAGTGATGATCCCAATTGGTTGATGGAACACATTTCGAGGTAGTCCTAGTGTGTGTAAATAAATCATTTGAAGAAGAAATTGATTCCTTCTAAG
This sequence comes from Pseudotsuga menziesii, assembly GCA_001517045.1. NCBI lineage: Eukaryota > Viridiplantae > Streptophyta > Pinopsida > Pinales > Pinaceae > Pseudotsuga > Pseudotsuga menziesii. Next base: position 7,934 of record LPNX010680513.1, read on the forward strand.
TAATTTATGATGATTGATGGAGTTCATCAATAGAAAGTGTGCTATCTGAAGCTTTGTAATTTTTTTTTGTTAAGGTTAGGACCACCCTATTTTTGATTGACCACATCAGAAATCAACCTTGGTATCCTCATGGTATCCCTTCAAGGAAAAAGTGCTATGAAATTGAAGAGCCAATTTGAAAGGGTGAAGTATTGATTGGATTAGGCCATTTGACCGAGTTTCATACACAAACCTAGGCTAGTGAATCTATTTCATATTCATCATGAGGATTGAGAGATAGTACGAGTGGTGGCGTAACGTAGGATCCTTCCAAGAATATTATGGATATTATGTTAAAATAATGTAACTTCAGAAGATATTTTAGTTGTATTGTATTCCTCCTATTGGATATTAGTTTGGTCTTGTTAGAGTCATCGAAATATGCAGTGTAAACCTCCGAATGTAAGATAGGTCATTAGTACCCAACTATCAATATAATAAATGTTATTTGTAATGTCCAATTAGACAAGTTGGACCTGATAGATAGTGAATTTGGCCCCACCAAGTTAGAGGACAAGTCAACAGAAGAATATAAATAAGGAGGTGCTCCCCTTCATTTGTACTCACTCACACAAGTAGTTTTGCAAGAGAGAGAAGAACTGGTGGGCTAGAAAGGAGTAAGAAGTAGTTGTCTTGGTTTTACACTATTCTCATTTAGATCTGTACTGAAGAAGTTTTGCAGGGTTTTCTCCCTTGTGGTTTCCCCAAGGAAAATATTTGTGTTCTTTTGTTCTTGTGTTTTTATGTTTTCTGTGCATGTTGTTCTTTTAGTGACCTTCTAGTAATTTGTTTTAATATATCATCTAAGAAAATTGATAAAACTTAACATGGTATCAGAACCAATGTGAAAAGACACACTACACAACTAGGGTTTTTCATTCTGAAAAAATACCTCGATAGATCAACCAGGAAAGAGGGATCCCTCAACTCACCCTTGAAGAGTGCATCTTTCTATGAAGACATATCCAAAATCCAAGAAGTTTTAGTTTTTGTCCTGTTATTGCTGTCGTACAAACTAGGGATTCATTTTTTCTGAGACTCCATCATCAATCTCAGGAAAATCAAGTTACTATCTACATCACCTCAGGGAGGCACATATTTTCCACCTCTTGAACCTATTAGGGTTTCTACATCAAACCCTAGGTCTTCCAGAAGGAGGTCAGCCATAAAATGTTTTCTTCAAGTAAATACTCTTCCTCCTTATTCAAATTGAAGTTTTCATTCTGTTGAAGATGACTAAGAACACCAAGCTAGATGAAAATATTGAAGGAGCTAAAAAATTTAGACAATGGAAATATAGGATCATGTTCATCCTACAAGAGAATGATCTAGACAAATTTGTGAAGGAGGAAGTGAAAGAACCAGAAGAGGAGGAAGCTAATTCCAAGCATAAGAAGGATATGATCATAGCCAAAAGTAATATAGCTGAATCCATCAAGGATAACTTGATTCCTCAAGTATAATAAAGGGAGACTCTAAAAGAAATGTTTGATTCCCTCTCCAGTCTATTTAAAGGGAGAAACATAAATAGAAAGATGACTCTGAGGAATCATGCCAAAAGTGTAAGGAATCAAAAGTCAGAGACTATGCAATCTTAGTTTTCAAGAGTGTCTCAAATTAGAGATCAGCTAGAATCCATTGGTGATATAGTAGAAGAAGCAAAAATTGTGATGACCACCCTAAATGGTCTTCTAAGAGATTGAGAAGCTTTTATCTGAGGAATTTGCTAAAAAAGGAAACTAACCAAATTTAGAAAGCTATGGGAATAATGTGTGCAAGAATAAGAAAGAATCTTATCTAGAGAAGTGAAGCTAAATGAAAATGAAGATCAATCCTTGATATCTAATGCCAAAGGCAAGCACAAAAGGAAGAGTCATGATCATCTTCACAAGACTGAAGGGTTCAAAAGACCCAAGAAAGACTTCTCAAATTATGAGTGCTTTACTTGTCACAACATGGGACACATTGCCATCAACTATTCCATCAAAGAAGAAAGAGTTAAAAATATGAGAAGATTCCAAGCTCATGATACTGAAGATAGTGATCAAGTAGAAGAGGAAGCAAATAAAGATGAATAATCCAGTGAAGAATATGTATTTATTTCTATCCTAACAGGATCGTTCTCACCATGAAATGACACCTGGTTAGTAGACAGTGGTGCATCCAAGCACATGATAGGTTACAAGGACTCACTATCATTCTTTGTAGAAAAATATTTTCCACAAAAAGTAATGCTTGGAGATGACTCCCAAAATCCCATTAAAGGAATGGGAGAAGCATCCTATAAGTTGGACTCTGGAAAATACATAAAGATGAAGGATGTACTATATGTCCCTAGGCTAAGGAAGAACCTATTGTGTATTTCATCCTTGGACAAGAGATGATTCAGAGTTTCCTTCATAGATGGAAAAGTCATCATGTGGTCAAAAGGAAAGGCCATAGATGATGCAGTAGAAATTGGAATTGAAGAAGAAGGACTCTAAGAACTGAAGGGACATGCAAATTCAGCTTTAGCAACCAGTACAATAAATCCATGTGAGATTTAGCATGGAAGGCTTGCTCATGTTCATTATAGATCTCTTCAAATATTAAGTAAGGTTGTGACTGCTCTGACAGAAATTCAGATAGAACATGAAGGTGTATGCAAAGGATGTGCACAGGGAAAGAATACTAAGAATCCATATCTTAGATATTATCCATTCGTATATATGTGGGCAAATGTAAACAAATTCATTAAGCTGGTATGTTTACTATCCTTCCTTTATTGATGACTACTCCTGCAAGACTTGGATATATTTCTTGAAAAACAAGGATGAATTTTTTGAAGTTTTAAATAATTTAAGGTCATAATAGAAAACCTCTACAAGATGAAAATAAATATTTTAACATCAGATAATGGAGGAGATTTCACATCAAATGAATTCAGCAATTTCTGCAAGGAAGATGGAATTAAGAGGGATCTCACCATTCCCTACAATCCTCAACAAAATGGTTTAGAGGAGAGGAAGAATAGATCTATTATGGAAGGAGTAAAATCCATGATACATGATCAAGATCTTCCAATGTACCTGTGGGAAGAAGCAGCAAGAACAACAATATATGAATAGAATAGAATCTCCCACAACGCCCTTGGGAAAAAAACTCTAGAAGAAATTTTCTTCGGAGAAAAGCCTGAGGTAAGTCACATAAAGATATTTGTTTTCCCTGTGTATATTCATATTGCCAAGGAGAAGAGAAAAAATCTAGATCCTCCTAGAAAGAAGGTATTGTTTGTAGGATATAGCGAACAATCAAAATCCTATCAGATCTACATCCCAGGATACCATTAGATTGAGCTTAGAAGAGATGTAACATTTGACGAAGACACAACTTTTATAAAGTCGAATAAAGATAGAGAAGATGAAGAGGAACATGAAACTATCAAAGCTACAGAGAATCCTAAACCATTTAGGAATGAAGAAGAAAGTCAGATACTATTGAAAGCTAAGCTTTCACATCACATTCAAGCATACATTAACGCTCATACACAACCATCAAAGACAAGTATTTGGGAAGGGACGTCCAATCCACCTTAGTATTCATATTTGATTACTATTTATACATTATGAGAGAGGTTGGATCGGTTGTACCCTCTCCAACTATTCATTTTTTAATATTTTTTAAACTATATAATTATACAAATATGATGACATTTAAGAGGTCAACTGGCCCCCTCACATCTTGCCCAAAAAAAATGTTTCTTCATCTCGAAGAGAAAAAAGAAATATGCATCAACATCTCGAGTCTCTACTACTACTGAAGTAGTCCTCACTGTGCATCAACCATGCATACCATTCTACATAGGTAACTCATTCGCAACAGCCTCCATCTTGATAGGAAGACACATATGTACAAGGATCTACTGTGACTAGTTACTCTTCATCCTCCATCTTAAATTTGGCAGTAGTCCATCGAAGTATCACGCTATCACAATGGAATTCAACCATATTCTTCCATAATGAGGTATTTTGATTTAAAGCCTCAGCATGGATCTTCTGACCGGCATCTCCATTGGTTTAGGCATGCGGGGGATTTTGTATCTTCGAATTTCTATGCCATTTCTATACCTTTTGGATTTCTGAGGTCACAACCCTGGAACAGTTTCTACATTTCCATAGGGGTTTAGGTACATTGTCATCATGTCTCATTGAAGTGCTTTTCTCTGTAGGTGTATGATATATGCTTGAATACCATCGTCGTCATCTTCTGGTGTCGTGAGATTTTAAATTTCCTATAAGATTGTATGTTTCTTGCTCATGTGCATGGTCTTGGTCATTATCAACTACTTGTACTTTGACTAACTTAACATGACTCAACTTACAATGGTTGGAAAGAGACCAACTTGATTTACATAAAATGGAGGGGACGGCCTTCCTCTATTGAGACTCCCGTTTAACCGTTTCTTGAATTCAAACTTTAGAGCGAGTTACTTATAAAATTTTGTGACTTAATCGACTTAACATAGACTTGAAGCCTCTTGAATTAAAACTTTAAATCGAGTCACTTATAAAATTTTGTAAATTAATTGACTTAACATAGACTCAAATGCAGAATCATTGACAAAACTCCAATTACATTTGAGATATAGACACATTTAAAATCGACCATCTTTGGCACTGACCAATTCTACAATAATCAATGACAAATATATAACTGACATAAAGGTTTATATCCTCGACCAAAAAGTAAATTCAACCATCACACTAGGACTCGACCAATAACCATATTTATATATTTTTACAATATCTGAAGCTGAGTATCATGACATGAATGAACCTCAATTCCTTGAAGAAGTGCCAAAGGAAATGATTTCTCGAAAGATAAAGCCTTCCTGGGCTCATGATGTAATTGAAGAAGCTAAAAGACTTGGTCTCCCAGAAGGAACCACTAGAGAAATAAAGAATCCAAACTCATATCCCATTATATGGCCTTGATGAGTGATCCAGATGATAAAGAACCAAATTGTTTTGAATATGTAAAAAAATAGAAGGAATGGGTTGATGGAATGGTGGAGGAATATCAATCCATAATAAAGAATGATGTGTGAGAAATAGTCCCAACACCAAAATACAAATCAGTGGTATCCTCAAAATGGATCTTCGAAAAAAATCATTCTACATATTATATTATAGAGAAGTACAAGGGAAGATTCGTAGCAAGAGGGTTCTCCCAAAAGGAAGGAATTGACTATGAAGAGACCTTTTCTCCATTAGCTAGGTACACTTCAATTAGAATTGTCCTTGCCTTAGGAGCCAAGAATAAATGGAAGTTATATCAAATGGATGTAAAGATAGCTTTTCTAAATGGCTTGATAAAAGAAGAAGTGTATATCGAACAACTGCAAGGTTTCGAGACTAATGATCAAGAACCTTATGTATGCAGACTCAAGAAAGCATTGTATGGGCTAAAACAAGTACCCAGAGTTTAGGATTTACCAAAAGTAAGGCATATTTTAACCTTTACTATAAGGGTGAGAATGATGGGATTATGATATTACTTTTATATGTGGATGAGTTATTTCTAATAGGAGAAGATAAACTCATCAATGAATCCAAGAAGAAGGTGGCTGCAGAATTTGAGATGAAATACCTTGGAATGATGCAATACTTTCTAGGTCTTGAAGGTTGGTAATCCCCAGATGAGATTTTCCTCAACCAAGGAAAATATATGGTGGAAATCTTGAATAGGTTTGGAATGCTATATTGTAAGGACATGAATACTCCGATGAAAACAAACTTGAAGTTACTAAATGACGATACATCAGAAGTTGTGGACGCTACTCTATACAGACATATTATTGGTTCATTGATGTACTTAAACAATACACGACATGATATTTGTTTTGTTGTAAACAAACTATGTCAGTACATGGTGAATCCCAAGCATATTCACCTAATAGGAGAAAAACATGTGATGAGGTAACTAAAAGGAACTTTAGATTATGGGCTCAGATATACCTCAGATAGTGAGATCAGTTTATATGGTTTCACAAACTTAGATTGGGAAGGAAATGCTAAAGATAGAAAGAGCACTTCAGGTGGTTGTTTTAGTTCTGGATCAGGCACAGTCTCTTGGTTTAGTAGAAAGCATACCAGTATTGCACTTAGCACATCAGAAGAATAATACATTGCTGCTTGTTCAGCTTGTAGTGTAGTATGGATTTGAAAGATGTTGGTAGGTTTATTTCATGAAGAGATAGATTTTACTGATATCTTTTGTGATAATAAGAGTTGTATCAAGATGACATAAAATCCAATGTTTCATGATAAGTCAAAACATATTGAAGTAAGATATCACTTCATTCAAGACATGGTTCAGAAAGAAGATATAAAGCTCAAGTATGTTCCTACAAAGGAACAACTGGTTGACGTGTTGACTAAGCCTCTGGCTCATCTAAAGTTTGAATACTTTCAAGACAAGCTTGGTAAAGTTCAGAAGGACCTCTCTTGAAAGAGGGAGTGATATTAGATGGAAGAACGATGCAGTGGTGAGTAGGTTAGTCTAGATTAGGGTAAATCTGGCTAGGACAGTTTGGCCCAAAAGGGTTAGTCATACGAGGCATGTTGATCCTAGGGGGATTAGTATGTTTGACTATATTAGTTTAACCCAAGTGGTTTTGTAAGTTAGGAAAAGGATTGTTGGTCCCTAGGAAGATCCATCTATATAAATAGGCTTGTTGGCTCGAAAGAGTTAGTAAGTTAGACAAAATTCCCAGGTGGATCTACCAGAGAACTCACTGTGATGCTGCTCTAAGATAGTTAGAGGGTAGGATGGTTGTTACAGTATTGTTATATTGTTGATTGATGAGATGTTTTCTTTTAGTAATGTTATACTAATAATATGTTAGTTCGGTATGGTTATACTGATGACTGATGACTGTTGAGATGATTGGTTAAATATTGGTATGTTTATTGTTGAGATGATTAACTCGGTATTATTGTATTGATTGAGTGTATGTTTCAGTATTGTGATACTGATGATTGATTGATATGTATGCTTCAGATAATGTCGATATTGATTATAATGATGATTGATGAAATTCTTGATGAGATGTGTACACTGTAGTCACATTGTTTATTGTTGAGATGATTGTTGAGATAGTTACAATTGATTGCTAAGGTGATTGTTGAGATAGTTAAAATTGGTTGCTGAAATGCTTGACTGGTTATTGATTGATGCTGATATTTTTTATTGTGATAGTTTCAGTATCTCTATACTGATGATTATTTTTGTGATGTTCCAACATCTCTATGCTGGTAATGTAGATGATGATCTAGCACTACAAATGATTTCGTTTTTAGTACTAATATGTTAATGATGTTGTTGATTGTTTCAATATTAACACATTATTGATGCAGATGATGATGTTTCAGTATTTCCATACTGAAGAGACAAATGATGATTTTTCAGTATTCACATATTGAAGGTACAAATGATGGTGATTCAATATTCACATACCGAAGATACAGTTGGTCATACTTATGATGCAGATGATGATGTTCTCAGTATTCACATATTGAATATGCAGATGATGATGGTTCAGTTTTCACATATTGAAGATGCAGATGATGATGATTCAGTATTCACATACTAACGATGCAGATGATGATGGTTCAATATCTACATATTGAAGATGTAGATGATGATGGTCTAGTATTCACATACTGGAGATGCAAATGATGAAGGTTTGGTATTCACATACTTAAAATATAGATGATGACAGTTCAGATGATGATGATATCGATGATGGTTTAGTGTTCACACACTGATGTTGAATAATGGATGACTCGAAAGATGATATAGTATTCACATATGGCCACTATAGAAGATGGTTCAAAATATGAAGCAACAGATGATAATCCAAAAGATGATTCATCATTCATATGATGATGCTGCAAGATATGTTCGAGAATATGAGAAAAAAGAGAATGAAGAAAGATGATTGTAGAAGAAGATCCAGCTGAGATCAATGATGAAGATGTATGATCTTATACCAAAACTTCCTATCACATATAGAGTCTCACCATTCAGTTGTACAATTGTAATAGTAGCAGTTGCTACTATAGTTGAATACCTTCCTAGTTAAGAGGGAGTGTTAAAATAATCTAACTTTGGAAGATATTCTAGTTATATTGTATTCCTCCTATTGGAGATGAGTTTGGTATTGTTAGAGTCATTGGAGGATGCAATCTAAACCTCTGAATGTATGTCAGGTCATTAGTACCGAAGTGTCAATATAATAAAATCTATTTGTAATGTCCAGTTGGAAAAGTTGGCCCTAACAGCTAGTGAAGTAGACCCCACCAAGTTAGAGGTCAAGTCAACAGAAGAATATAAATATGGAGGCGCTCCCCTTCATTTGTACTCTCACTCTAGTGGTTTTGCAAGAGAGAGAAGAACTAGTGTGCTAGAAAGGAGTAAGAAGCAGTTGTCTGGGTTTTACACTGTTCTAGTCGAGATCTATACTAAGGAAGTTTTGTGGAGTTTTCTCCCTTGTAGTTTCCCTTAGGAAAATCTTTGTGTTCTTGTGTTCTTATGTTTTCTGTGCATGTTGTTCTTTCTATGATCTTCTAGTAATTTGTTTTAAGATATCATCTAAGCAAATTGATAAAAATTAACCTCTTATTTCATATCCAATGCAATATTTTAACCTTTGTTCAATTTATAGCCCATGGGATAAGAGAAATTTTTCAGCTTCTATTCTAGGTGTCTATGTCATCCCAAGGTATTGGCATTGATAAAGGTTTGTAGGTGAATACTAATAAGAGGAATGTGGAATCATATCCAAATATCATGGATAATACTGGTAGAGCAGTGATTTTTTTCCCTTTGTTCAAGTAAAGTCATTAAAAGATTTTTTTCCCTTGGGCCTAGAGAAATGAGCCTCCGTTTTGGGTAATGTAGCACTAAGCAACATATTCAATACTCTTGCAAGCACTCTACTATTTGAATGAATATTTTTCTTCTTTCTTGGAATGGGAGACGGTTGGAGATCCTAGGTAGGAATCAACATGTCTAATGAATTTTTAAAAATACCAAGGAATATGTCATATTTATTTAGGAGGTGAACTTTGTTGATTTTGAACTTTACTATCGTATGAGCTATTTGTGGAAATATTTATTTTTTACCTAAAACCACATTAAAAAGGTTGGGTGTGGTAGTGCCTTCATTATCCCCTTTCCTATGGATTTTTGTTAGACCATATGGTTGTGACCTACATTACTAGTGCATCTAGGTTTCTATTTTGATACTTGTGAGAGTGCTTGGATTTTGTTCAATGTATGTTGCCAACATCAACTAATCTCAAACCTACCTTTGTGAGTTGATGTCTTCCTCCTTGCTATATTTAGAATGGATAGTGGGTAGTGGATTTAACATGGTGGAATGGGTTCATTATCATGGCGGTGGATTAGTTTTAGTAGTGTATAGTTTTGTGGTGAAGTAGGCAAGGTAAAGTTGTAAGGATACCCTCAAAATATTTGAACCTAATCATGGAAAAAGTTTGACTATGGAGGGTTTCTCACTTGGTCCAATTCTTATCAGTGGGAGGAGATATCATTCATATGACAATTGATACTATGGATACTATGAAGATATTCTTTTTATGGAAATATTTGACCGGTTGATGTAATGATGGAGACAACTTCCTCATGTCATCCACCCATCCAAAATTGTATTTTGGAGAGTCATATGATTGAATCGACTCCTTCTCCCTTGTTCAATATAAATGTTTGTCATTTGAATTCCCTTCATTTCTCTTCTTTATTCAATGATTATAGGAAACTTATTCCTTGTGTTTTAGGGGATAGGGGTTGTATGGTATGGTGGGAGGAATCCATTCAGAGGACCATTAAATTCATGCATGTACGATGCCATATGAGTGTTTGCAAGTGTAGAAAAATGATTCAAGAGGATTGGTAGAAGTTGAAATAGATCCATATCCTCCTTAATCAGGACCTGCATAACATTGTCATTCAAGAGTTTGTAGTGCACTTAGAGTTTGTTGTGCATAAGGAGGATTATATAGATATAGGCTCCAAAATCGATGTTAAGTTATCATGGATTCAATAGGGATATGAAGGATCAAAGTTATGCAAATTTATAATGAAATAAATGGTTTCTAAAAAATTAATTGACCTTCATGTAGAATATAGTTTACTTGAGGAAGATCCCTTCGAGATCCAAAGTATGCTTGGAGATAATTTTTAGAATAATTTCTCTCCTTTCCTAGCGATAAAGGTTGTTGTTTTTCCTATAAATGCTTGCTATAGGGTGTTTCTACACAAGGTATTTGTTGTCAATCATTATATGTTGTATAGGGATTTCCCAAAGGATGAATTTAGCTTGCAGTGCTAGTTAAACGTAGAACAGTAAAAATTCACAGTTTCATGCACTACCTTGTGCGTTTTACAAGTCTATGTGAGATATTATTAGAGATGACTTTATTCATATTCCTTTAAAGGAATTTTCCATAAGATGTTTGAAAGAGTCCATTAATCTAAGGTTGATCAATGTCATTCCAAATAAAACTTCCATGGGAACCTTTCAAGGATGGTGACCAGTAACTTCATTGACTATTCCTTACAATGTCCTGGCTAAGGTAGTACATGCACTTTTTTGCTTTACGACTACTATGGCTTTGTCTTCCTAGTGGCTAGCAACCAAAATGGTAGGGTAGTAACTGACTGGATTTGTTGAGGGAAAGGGATGTTTCTAGTAGGAATATTTTGTGTAATTTGCAGACATGTTTCATTTAAGAGACATTTATTCTAGACATAGTGATATTTTGTTGGGTTTCTATTATTTGAATTATTGAAAAATGGATATACATACAATGAGTGCAATTGAAAGGTAGAATTTTTTAATGGAATAGTAAGAACAATTTACACTAAACAAGAAACATTTCAGATAAAATTGATAAGAATTTATCAGTAAATGACAACATTAGACTTCATTAATCTCAACTGTATACAACCATGTTACAATAAGGATAATTCAAATCATGTTGATAAGATTCAAATCTTTGAACTCAATCTTGACTGGATGGCTAACTAGAAGTGTCTAAATCGCTATTGGAGCTCAGTAGTCGAACTCCACATGTCTAATTCAGTCAATCAATCAGTTAAACTAGTTAAACTGATGAGGTAGGTGAGAAAAGGTGCCTACTCCCATGCAAACATGCACGACTGGCGCTAACTGAACTAAAAGGCATCTAACTAAATGTAACTGGAGGTTGACTTAACATAACTACCTACCTACCACAACCAACTAATGGCATTTGTTGGTGGCACTTAGGTTGGATCCTAAAATGTAGGGATTGGTCCTAGAGGCACATTAATTAATGCTTGAACATGCAGTGATTGGAATTTAACCTCTATATGTGTTACCCACACTCTTGTAGTTGGTACCGATGGCACCAATGGAACTAGTGGACAGTTGTGCAACTCCCTCACCCCAAACCCCTTGCCAACATAAGGACTACAATTGAATTTAGTCAAAATTCAATATGAATATGGGGATGTGTTCGGGGATGGTTGAAAGAACATATGTAACATATAACAATGTTATTATAGAATGATGTGACCACCGCATGAATACTTGAGTACATAAATATGATTTTGTAATAATATGTGGTTGTGTATATAATGATTAAAAAGCAATACCCTGTGTGCAACATATCAATAATGTGTCCAGCTTCATTTCAAGTTCCACATACAATAATGATAATACTATATAGTATTAAAATAAACTTGTAAAGATTTTCGTTAATCTCAATATTTGAAGCTTTGATAGATTTTTACTTTATTTTAGTTTAGTTCTATTCCTTTCACTACTTAATAGATTTGGAGTTTAATAATTATGAATTTATCAAGCACTGAGAGGGATCAAATCACTTGCTATGAAACTTAAGATGACAAAATGCTCATTAATTTAAACCAAAAAAGAAAATTACATCAAAATAAACACGCATAAAAACATTATAATTAGAATAAATTCTCTAGATGTGGGTGTTTCGAGGGGGAACATGGAAGGAGGGAGGACTCTTCATTAAATTACACTCGACGCAGTTGTCACTGCCTCTCAAGTATTTAAGCAACCATCCTCTTGATGAAGGAGAAACAACTTCAAAGGCACTTTAGTCTATACAATCGGTCACCTCGCACATGTTTCAGCTCTGGTGGCTTACTCCACGCCTCATAAGAAATTAATGGTTGTTGGCGCCTAGATCAGCTACCCGGTCACCTTGCTCGATGACCTTGCATGGAATTGGATTGGGAAGAAAATTATAATATGTATCCTCTCTGGCCACTCCATTTCACATTGGAAGACCAGCTCTTAGGCTAGACAAAGAGAAAGGGATTGTAAGCAGGGATTTCACTCACTGACTATGCCACCAAGACTGCATGCAACGACTCGTAGGGGAGCAAGAGGCCGAGCATCATTACAATGCTCCATCTATGTTGGGTATGTATCCTATATCCCCCTTAGTGTTCCTAGAGCAGTGAATGACTAGGAAGGGAAGGTCGTTTCTTATCACCGCAATGCAACCCTTGAGGCAGAGGATTTACCACTACTAGCAGATGAAAAATATTATTTCCCAACTCCTTTGGGAGGACGACCAAGATCCTTCATCCACTCCTTCAAGCAATTTTGATAGCTCCTCAACTCAACAAAAATCATTGCCTTCACTGAGCCTGAACCAGCAAAACCCTGTAAAAGTGATTCCCCAACATCCACACACAGAGCCTAGATGACGTGTGGTAGAGGCTCCACCCAACGTGGCGGCAAGAGGGAAGAATGAAGAGGGACATTTGCAGATTGATGGCCCACCACAATAGATGTGCGCACCTCCTCCAGCAACGGAGCCGCATCAGGATTATGAACATGCTCTCTCTTTTGTAGAAGACGACTACTAGAAGCCTTGTCCCATTGTCAAACGACCATGGCGAAATCCATAAGGTCCCATAATTTTCTAAAATTCTCTATGCTTTCTTCTTTCTGTTAGCTATGTTGGTTTGTATGTTAGCTTCGATATTTTTTATTGGGGATACTTGGTTTCACTCACAAAGGGCAAGTCCAGGACATTTGTTGCAATTTTTTTGGCATACCCTTGATACTGTGGATACACGTGTTTCAAACACTATGCATGATGTTGCAATTTTTTTTCCAGACCCCTAATACTGAGGATACACGTGCTTCAAATACTATGCATGTAATTTTTTTTGTATTTTAATATAATTCTATGCAACTTAAAAAAATAGATTAAAATAACTTAATTAACTTTCTAAGAGAAAATTGTTAAATCGTTTTTTGAGATCTTATTTATTTTAATCAAAATTGTAGTTTCTTTATTTTATTTTTATTTCAAAATGAATATAAACACTTTATATTTTAAATTGTTTAAAAGCTTATTTTTAATTTAATTTTTATAATAATTTTTATAAAAAAAAATTTAAATAAAATTATATAGGATCAATTTTATTTCCATCCATCATCTAAAAACTATATATATAATTTTAAATTAATTTTATTTTTTAATATTTTAATCATGATATAAAATCATTTTAAAAAATTGAAATTTTAAATAAATTATATCAATTATTTTTGTTTTGTAAAACATATTTTCATCATAAACACAATTTTTTTATATTTGGCTGTGAATCATATCTTAATTATAAGCTTAATATGTCTTGTATTTAAAAACAATGATAATAAATTTAAACTTTTATTTTAATTGAGTGGACATTATTACTTTATAATATATTAATAAGTATGCTTAAATATTAATATATATTTAAATATTTTATCATTAAATTATTCAATAATTTTTAATTTTTAAATAATAATTATTCATTTTCATTATATTTTAGTATTTTTTGTTTTATTTTAATTTAAAATAATTATAGATTTTTTCAAAATGGTTAGTAAATATTGTGGAAACATCAATAAATGTAGTTGAAAATTTAATGGATTGGGAAGTTTATTCCGTTTTAGAAAGAAAAATTACATTAATTGCTAAAATTGTTAATATATTATTAAAAAAATTGAGAAATTCGAAAAATATTAAAAAAAATATAAACTTAAAACTGAAGTTGTTTCTTATTAACTATGAATGGATAAAAAAAAATTTGATGATGGATCCACTCTGTTGAAAGAAACAATTCAACATGAGTTGGTTGAACACCTGCATATAATAATCAAATCAGTCTTCTACCTAGTTTTTTCTTCAAATTGGAATTGCTCACATTTGAGAAAGAAAAAAAAGTCTCTGCCCATAAGTACATAAGAACAATCCATATAATACCATTCATGTTATAGATCAAAATCTTTTCAAAATGTTCATCATTCCATATAATGCAATTCGTTATATTTTCATTATTCCATATAATACAATTTATTTATTTATTATAGCTGGAGCTCAACCAGATATGCAGTTCTGAGCCTTTTGGCGTTGATAAAGTGTATGCGGTCTTATTTAACCATTGATTGGTGGTTAGTAATGGTTCACAAGTTATTTAGGACATGGATTAAAAAAAAATGATGGAACAACGCAGAAGGAGAATCTTTTTTATATTTTCTATTCTCCCTAATATATAAATATTATCATTTTCTTTTATATAAAATGATATTTAGGTCGATAGGCATATATATCTTAGAATTTTGGGCTCAACTACCATCTATGCTTGTCATCTACAGACGAGAATGAGACAAGTGTACTTTCTATATTGATTCTATGAGCCTCATCTAAGATTAAAAGAGAATGAAACAAGTGTACCATTTACATTGATTCTTTGGGCATCGTCCAAAATGAATAATTAATCATTTCAAAAAAAAAATAGCTTAACTAACATGTGATAAGTACAGTTAGTGATAGTTGTAAAAATTAAAATTAATCTTCAATTATTCGATTATTAGATACAACTAAGAGCTTAACTACATCTATTATTAGATACAACTATAACTTAACTCCAATGATTCTAGATACAACTACTAGGCTAACTATAATGATTTTACAACTATTAGCTTAACTTCAACTCTAATCACTTAAGGCTTAGTTCAACTGCATTTGGCATCTAAGATTTTAGCTAATGTGCAGTCATGTAAGGGTCGAACTCCTAATAAAATAGTTCAAACTCCTAATAAACTCCTGCATCTCATTGTTGGGAATCTAGCTATTATACAATTAGTATTACATGTTTAGGTTTTCCATGTTTAGGTTTACTGTAACTCATAATTAACAATTTCAAAAAAATAAAAAAAAACTTAGTTAACATCTGAAAAGTAGAATTTGGAAAAATCAAACTCCATCTTCAACTATTCGATTATTAAATACAACTATTCAATTATTAGCTTAAATACATTGATGATACAACCATTATCTTAACTTCAACTTCATGTTCATGACTTTTACTTGAATTGCAATTGTCAATATATTAACTTTTAAATTAATTATTACAAACAACTATTAGCTTGTGGCTTAACTCCAATGATTCTACAATTATTAGTTTAACTTTAAATCTAATCATGGTTATATTGGATAAATATGAGATTAACTATTAGCTTAACTAGAATGATTTTACAACTATTACGTTAATTTCAACTTTAATCTACATTATATTGGATAACTATTATATAACTATTAGATTATTCCAATAGTGATACAACTATTAAATTAAATTTAGATGAACTCTATCTCTTAGCATGAGAAGTTGACCTTGATTGCAGTGAAACCATGCACCAAGACCAATCACTTAGGTAATGGGGACATCTGGCAATTGTGAGTCAATTTAATGTGCATAAGGCTTAGTCTAAACTTTATATTAACTTTTAAATACAACTATTAGCTTAAATCCAATGATGATAAAACTATGAGAGTGACTTCAACTATGACCTTAACAACCATAAATTAAGTGGTTATTATATTAACTATTAGATACAAGTAATTGACACATTCTTTAGTAAAAAAACATTATCAATACGTCAAATATATACTTCTTACTAAATTTAAAACATACTAATCTTAGTAATATGGTTGTTTTTAATATATAATAAATCTAAATATATGACATAAAATTTTATTTATATACAAATTTAATATATTTTTAAATAAAAATTGTAATAAATTTAAAAAAAAGTATGTTGTGAGATTAAATTTTAATTAATAATATTAATGTTAACGTTTTAATAAGAATAACAAATTCAATCAATATTCTCATTTTTAATCATTTAAATAATTTTGATTAACTTTATAAATAAATAAAATAATAAAACTATAATGTAATAATATTAAGAAAAAAATATTAAATAATATTTAATTTAAAATTATGAAAATTGTATAATCAAATTATAAATACAATGATTACATTATAAAAATAATTTAGTTTTAAAGTAAAATAAATATATAATAGATATAACAATATGGAATAAAATTGTTTTATTTTATTTTACTTTTTTAGAGATGACATACACTTTAAGAAGAAAACATTCAGAATATTTAATTTTTGCTAACTTTTTCATGTTTTTGTTAATTTGTTTACTACACCATTTGACATTTTGTGGTGGTTTAGGCCATCTAAAAGAAACCCTGTAACATTTAATCTTGCTAAATGCTTTTTCTAATTTGTTCTATTACACCATTTAGTATTTTGTGATGATTTACACCATATATATATACATGTACTAAATAAAATATTTTTATTTATTTATAGCATATATTAATTTAAAAATCCATGTAGTATTAGTTTTGGTGTTTTACTCCATAAAATTTCAATCCACCTATTTGATGGTTTGCACTATACTCCACGGAATGACATGTAGTTATTTTTCAAAAAAAATAACATTTTTTACAAACTCCACTTTTACATCATAAAACTTAGCACCACTTTCATATCCCCATATTGTCTCCACTTTTGCACCACTATTTAAAAATTGAGGATTTTTTAAATTCTTCACAAAAAATGATGCTAATGTGGAACTAAACTACCATTTTTTTTCGTAGTGACCAAACTAGCTTTAAGATACGGAATATCTTAGTAATAACTGTCACAATATCCTGTCACAATATCCTTTCAGACATAGATTTGGTTTATGCATTGCCGCAAGTTATAAGAGTCATGAGTTTAATTTGCTTGTCGAAATGGTTGAAGTGTCAATGCATTCAAAGAATTTTATGCTACAAAACCTAACCAGCATAAAATTATATGGATATATTCTTTGGGAAACTGTATCATCAATGGCAATTTTGAGACCAAGCCAATAGAAATGAAAGTAATACGTACCAGGGAGCTCTTCTTCTTTTGTGCAATATCTCTGAAAAGTTGAGTTATTCAGAGGTCAAATCTAAACTCAACTTGATAGATGACGTTGTTGTGGAATTGCTCAACTCACTTACTTTTGCAAAATACAAAATTCTTCTCAAAAATCCAAGCAGAGGAATAGTTGCCACTGACAATTTTAAGTTCAGTTCTAATTTTCCAAACAGAATGAAGAGCATAAAGATTCCTCTTCCAACCGTAAACCAGAAGAAGAAAACCATACAGGATGTTGAAAGGGATAGACGTTGTGAAATTGATATCTTAATAGTTCACATCATGAAGAAGGAAAAAGTTTTAACTCATCAAGAGCAACTTCCCATGTTCAAGTTAGATTTGAAAGCAATAAAAAAGCGTGTTAAAGATTTAATGGTACAGTCCGAATCATGCTACGGTTCTATCTTTAATTCCATTCCGGTTTGCATTGTTTCATAATCATATCAAAGAAGTTAATATTTGTTATTGTGGATAACGGCAGTATATTTTGTTTCATCTTGACCATGTCCGTATTTACATTCGCATATCCACATTTTTTAACTTCATTCGGTGAGCTAAAATGTTGGCTCGAATCCAAACTAGATTATTGCAAGGATATATTTATCACAACAATTCAATAAGTGTATCTTATTGTATGTATATTTAAAGATAATAATATGATATGCAGTTGTTCTAGACTTCACAGTCATGATTATTATCAGATACTAGATTAGTTCAACCCCTTCCAATTGTATGTAATCAAATTTCAAACCCTGCACTTTATTGATATGAAAAATTTTATTTATTTTCCCCAATGTGGAACCTCTTGGGAACATAAGGTTAACTTGAGTTACCTCTCAGTCATTAAAAATTTGTTGTCGTGACTTCTACCCCTTTCTTTGTTCTTCCTTCCACACTTTTGTTTTTTTTTAATTTGAGGAATCTGTGGTATTAGTTTCTTCTTCTTGACAGTTTCAGACCATTAAGCCAGTGTATCATGAGGAGTTCTCACTAGAAGTATTCACTGAGGTAAGCTCCGGTTTCAGGGTTTTATTAATATTTAGTTTTTTTATGGAGCTCATGAGAAGTCTTCACTGATGTAAGCTCTGAGGAGCTCACACAGAGCTTGAGCTCTTGAATTGTCCATAGAGTTTTTCCTTCTTCTCCACTATTCAATTATATTTTTCACTGTCTATTGTGTCTACTGAATTTACAATCCTCTTCTTCTTTATATAGAGACGAAAACAACTTCTCTATGAAGCTACCTACTTAATCATTAAAGATTGTAATAACTATCCACCTAGAAACTTAATTTTAGAAATTTAATTTGACTGGTTTACATAAGAGAGACGTGAACTCTTTAATCTGTTAGAGAGAGTGGCATAGCATGACCATCTATAGCCTTCTATAGATTTGGCTAAGAAGATAAGAGGATCAACGAATAATTAATATTTCCAACACTCCCCCTTAATTATGAGCAGATGGGGATCTTAAACAAAATATTACAAAATGTCTTAGAGTTGAAACTTGCTCTATGCATGACAGACTTCACTGAGAAGAAATTCTCATTCCAAGATAACTATGCATGTACTGAAATGTATCCCTTTCCAATGGCTTTGTAAATATGTCTGCAAGTTGATCTTCAGACCTGCAAAATTCTAAACAAAATTCTTTGTTGATCATGGATTCTCTTATGAAATGAAATCTTGTGTCGATGTGCTTAGTTCTCTTATGAAACACATGATTCTTAGATAATGAAATGGACAAACCGTTGTCGCAGAAAATGGTTGTTTGTTCTTCTTGATTCTGCGACAAGTCTCAGTAAAATTCTTTGCATCCAAACAAATTGACATGCAATGCCTATGGCTGCAACATACTCTACTTCTGCTGAAGACCTACAATGGGTGTTTCTTTGAATACCACTACATAAAACCTATACCAAAATCAAATGTCTACCCAAATGTGCTCTTCATGTCATCGGTGTTTCCTTCATTGTCACTGTGAATGTATCCAATGAGTTTAAAATTTTCTGAGGTTTAATACATTATGTCAAGGTCCTTTGTGCCACATACAAACCTCAAAATTCTCTTCCTTGCTTTCCAATGAGATTCTTTTCATGACTCCATGAATATTTAGATCATACTTACTCCATACATGATGCCTGGTCTTATCATTGTTAAATACATAGGGCTACCAACAAGCCTTTTAAACATTCTAGGATCTACAATCAATCCATCATCATCCTTGCTCAATTTTAAGCCTTTAATTACTAGTGTTGGGGATGTCTTGCAATTAGACATGTTAAATCTTTTTAAAACTACATGTGCATACTTTAACTGTGATATAAATATACCACTTTCAGACTACTAGACTTCAATGCCCAGGAAAAATTTCATAATCCCCAAATTAGTCATTTAAAATTCACTTTCAATGACTGCTTTAAAACATTCTATGCCAAAGTCACCATTAAATATTAAACCATCTACAAACATGCATACAATTAACATCTTACCTTTCTCATTAACTTTGGTGTACATTGTCGGTTCACTTTAACTTATGTGAAATCCATTTTGGGTGAGATATGAATCAATATGATTGTACCAAGCTCAAGGAGCTTGCTTCAAACCATAGAGAGCCCTTTTCAACCTTTGTACTTTGTTCTCTTGAACTAGAAATTTATAGCCTTGAGGTTGTTCCACATACACTTCCTCCTCCAGATAGCCATTCATAAATGCTGGTTTAAAATCCATTTGATGAACATGCCGTTTTTTTTGTGCAACAATGGCTAGAACTGTTATGACTGTATCCATGCAGGGGACTGGTGTGAAGGTTTCATTCAAGTCTATGATAGGTTTCTATGTGAACCCTCTTGTGACCATTCTTTCCTTGTGCTTCTCCACATTCCCATCAGCATCTTGCTTGGTCTTGTAAATCCATTTGACATTTATTACATCATTATCTTTTGGTACATGTACCAACTCCCATTTTTGGTTCTTTTCAATGCATTATATTTCTTCATCAATGGCTTGTGTTCAGACTTCATCTTCGACAACTTCCTCAAATCCTAGTGGATCATATTTTTGAGAAAAAAATGCAAAGAGGGAGAATGAATTTTGTGTACCAACTTCATATATTTCACGCAGAACTCTTATCTTCATTGGATCTATCGATGGCGACCTCGACAAACTGCTTGATGGATTTTGTTGTCCTCTTGGTGTGCTTGTCAGTGTAGCTTGATCTTTGACTTGTGTCAATGTACCTTGTGTTGAACCATGTCACAGTTTCATGGGAGTTGACATTGTTGCGACCAAATGACTTACATGTGGTGTTTGAAGCACTTCCTCCACCATGTCATCATGGTCGACATTCAACACAATCTTGACATTTTTCTCAATGGTTCCATCCCATGATTCATTTTGGACAAATTGAACATCACGACCAATAATCACTTTCCTTGTGATGGGATCATACAACTTGTACACTTTTGTGTCTTTAGAATAGCCAAAAAAATACATTTATGTCATTTGTTGTCTAGTTTCTTTCTCAACTCATCGGGAGCATGAGCATATGTGTCACAACCAAAAAAATTTAAATGAGAAAGACTATGATTCATACATGTCCATGCTTCATGTGTAACTTTGTTCTTCATACCCTTTGGTGGACACATGTTTATAATATAAAAATCAATTGTGACTGCTTCATCCCAATATTCATTTGGAAAATGCTTGGCTTCCATCATGTTGCATGACATCTCCATAATTGTTATGTTTTTTCTTTCTCTGACGTTGTTCTACTAAGGTGTAAATTGTGCAGTGAATTTGTTGTGTATGCCATGGGTCTTGTAGAAATTTAATAAATCATTCAAGACATATTCACCGCCTATTTTTGTACTTAATATTTTGATGGAGTGTCCACTCTGATTTCCCACGAGTGCCTTGAACTACTGAAAACAACTAAATGTATCAGATTTATGTTTCAGAAAATATACCCATGTTTTTCTTAAGTAGTCATTAATAAAAGTAATAAAATAATTGCATCCACCCATGGATGATGTCTACATTGGACCAAAAATATCAGAGTGCACAATATCAAGTGGTGTGCATGCTCGATATGACTTTCTGATTGGAAAAGTCTCTCTATTCCGCTTCCCAAAACTGAAGCCTTCACAAACTCTTTATGGTTTTTCGATCAATGGAAATAATTTTACCATATTATTTGTTTGTAGTACTTTCAGCCCACAAAAATTCAGATGTCGAAAATATGAAATGCCACATCCATGACTCATCCTAAATTTATGTTTGAAATGCAGCTTGAAAATAAACGTTGTTATTTTCATTCTTGTCAAAGTGCTTGTATACTTCCTTGCTTTATTCCTTGAATGGAGCTCCTGTATTTGTATTTCCTTTCATGTCTGGAATTATCCTTAATGGAAACAAGTGATTTTTTGTCATTCGCACTTTTTCTATCAGTTGGTTGCTTGGATGCTTGTCTTTAATCACATAGTGATTATCTTCTATGTAGAATTTGTAACCTTTATGTATCAGTTGTCCAATTCTCAAAAAATTGTGTTTCCGTCCTTCGACATGATAAACATTAGGCATGTTCTTTTTCTCCCCATGTTTGGTTAGAATACCGACATTACCTTTTCCAAAAATAGTGACCTGGACATTATTTCCACGTGTGACATCGATTTGAACTTATTTAACTATACTGGAAGATAAACTTGAATTACCAATCATATGATTAATACACCCTAAATATAAATACCATATGTCGAATGGAATTTATTGGGTAGCATTACATTCAAGTGGGGATTCACATGCCAACAACATTGTCCTCGATAGAGTGTTGGTGGTGGTCGACTGGTTTTGGCTTTCCCTTCCTTGGTCATACTCCTTCCTGCATTCATATTCATAATGACCAAATTTCTTGCAGTAATGAAATTGGATTTTAGAATTATCAAACCTATGACCACTTGGCTAATTGGGGTTCTGATTTTGTCCTCCACCAGTGACATTCATAGGACTGTTGTTGCATCCTCCTATGGAAAAATTTCTTCCTCTGCCTCTAGAATTAAATCTCTCCATGCCTCTTCCACGAATTATAGATGCCTATGTTTTAAATGCACCTTCAGATGATGTATTTTATCTACTAATTCTATGCTCATGGTTGTTGGGTGATTCTTGTAACTCATCAATGGTAAGCACTGACATGTCTTTGTTTTAATCCAAGGTCACAACCAAGCATTCAATTCTATGGGGAAGGCTTCAAAGAACTTTTTCAGCAACTCTTCTATCTTCTATATTATCTCCATGAGATTTCAGTTGATTTATTAGACCAACAACTCTTGTGTATAATGAGTCTACTAACTCTATGTCTTTGATTGACGAAAATTCAAAATCTCTTCTAAGAATATGCAACTTAGAATTATTTACCTTTTCAAAGAATTTATAAGCGGTTTCCAATGTGTCCCATTCTTTCTTAGAGGAATTTTTTGTTGCTTCTCTTGGGGGTATGCTTCCATGCATTTCTTGGTGTATGTACATATCTATGGTTTGTGAAACCATAGATTATACGTTCGATCCCCAACAGAGTTTCCATTCTATTAGTGGAGTATTCTACAACTGAAGCAATATCATACTCTCCTATTTGTATGGGGTGGTTGAAGCCCATTTGACAGAAAAGAAATCAATTATGATAGTAATCTTAATATCTCTACCTTCTTTCATGGAGTTTGAGAAGGGGAGGAAGAGAGGAGAATACATATTTGTAGCCTTGTTTTTTAATGGAGTCCTTGATGGTTTTCCTTACATCTCCTTGAGTCTCCTTCACACCTAAAAATATCACCACAAAACTTCCTACTATCCTACCAAACTATCTTTGAGAAATATGGGTTAGTTCTAATTGCCTACCAATTCTACATCAACAAGAAGCTTGAAAGAAAATATTGAACAAGAATTGGGAAGAAGATTGAATTGATTCATAATAGATGAACATGGATAAATAATTACATCCCATACAGGTGCCTTCCTTCTCCATAGCCTAGACCTACTCCTCTACCATCAATGCCTTTGATGCCCAAAATCTTTGAAGTAGAAAAGTGATTTCTAGCCCTCAATTCCTCCAGTATGCCTTTGCTCTCTATTTTTTCTCCCTTAATTCAGCTCATATGCCTTTCTTTTATAGCATTCGGATTGTGCACCTAATCTCTTAACCATAAATGTGGGATTAGTATTTTTGAAGCTTTTTTATTATTTCCTTAAAAAATCCACTTTACCTAGTTTTTAGGCATCAAACTTGATTTTCAGTATTTCTAGGACAATTAATACGCATGTTAGGAAATGTTTCCACTATGTGAGTTATAGGAACTACGTTTTGGCCCTTAAGTGGTCATGGAATTGGACTCTTTAGATCCACCTTGTATTCAACATTTCTTCCTTTGTGGAAGCAGTGGTCAAAAGAGAGATTGAATCTCTTAATTGCTCCAAAACTATGATGTCCATGTTGCGGGAGAAATAGAAATAGGTTTTCATACTAACACTCTCAAGCATGCTAATTTTATTGTTAACAATGTAGAACATATCATTTCCATCTTTCTTCCTTTATTCCCTCAGGACATCCTTCTCAGCTTGCGTGAAATTATTATATGCTACCATATCTGCTATTTCTGTATATCCATTTTGGACTATCTCCCATACATATTGTCCTATGAACAAAGTCTTCATTATTAGAGACCAATACTCATAATTATTTCCTGTGACTATTGGAGTTTGAAAAATTGACATGTGTAAACCAAAAGTGGAAGTAATATTTTTTTTAATTTTTCTTAGAGAAATTACTTTTTCCCTTTTTAAGACAAGGTTTCATTCCTAAACTTGGTTTATATACCAGATCTTGGGAACACGTCACTGACTGATACAATTAACTTGAGTTACCATTCAGTCATAAAATAATTCTTGTCAGGACTTCGACCTGTTTTTACTCGTTGGGTAAAATGTGTTTATCTCGGACCACGCATGTCGAAGTCAAATTCCGACTAGACAAGTCGAAGTCAAATTCCGACTAAACAAATCGAATTTGAATTCAGACTAGACAAGCCAAATTTTGACAAGTTAAACTTACCAAAATAATTTAAGAGATTTTACTTCAACTGAATTTTAACTCCGACCAACTTACTCGAATTAATCACTTTTAGTCAAACTTTTACAAAGGATATTTCTTAGTCTAAAGACCCATAATAAGAAAAACACTTTTCACCAACCGGTAACTTGGCGTAAAATTAGACACAACTATAATTCGACAACCTTAAAATATGATATAACCAAATATTAAGTAAGACTTGTGTCGACCATTCTGCGTATAAAAAAATCTAACTTTTACACGGTGAAATATTTATGGATTCTTTGTGTTTTTCACTAAAGGGTAAATGTAAACAACATTTAAGCAAGTAATTATGGAGAAGATTTGTGGCTAAATAAAACATGCAATCAACCATAAACAATGGATTTATATATCTTTTCTAGTCATAAAAGGAACTATTGTTGCAAATACAAACTTGAAAATTTACAAGGATGTTTCACCTTTTACAGAGTTTTGTCTCTCATCAGTTTCCAAAATCACACAGATATTGAGATCTTGAACTCTCCATGGAGTTTTTCCTTCTTCTCCACTATTTAATTCTATTTTTCACTATCTGTTGTGTCTACTGAATTTAGAATCTTCTTCTTCTTTATATAGACAAACTAAAAAAAATTCTTTGTGAAGTTACCGACTTAATCATTAAAGACTATAATAACTATCTTCCTAGAAACTTAACTTCAGAAATTTAATTCTAGTGGTTTACATAAGAGAGACGTGAACTCTTCAACCTGTCAAAGAGAGTGATAGAGAATGACCAGCTACATACTCCAACATAGTCAGCTGACAAGATAAGAGGATCGACGAGTAATTATTATTTCCAACAGAACCCAGATGTCATTTTGAGAACACAGAAGTTGTGGATAAAAGGAATTAATTTGGTTCCTTCCTATGCTCAAAATCATAACTGGGTAAAAGTTGAGGCAATGATATATTTGTCACCTTATTCTTCAAATCCTCTTTCCTGAATTTTCGAATGACAACATTATGTCTTTTTCTTGCAATGAACGCATTATGATTATTAGAAGGATTTAATGACTTTCATATCATCACAAATGAAGGGAAAACAAAATTAGGGAATGATACACATATATTTTACAAGCGAGTAATGTCCCAACGAACAACTAATATTCTCTCTCTTGGTCAATGTGCTGCAAAATACAGATTAAAAGCATATTTTTTAAACTGCAATGATCTATGCAAAATCATTAAAAATGGAAAATTCTGTTGATGGGGCTTGAACTCGCACCTTGGTCCCTACAACCGACCATTTCCCTATTGCTTCAAGTTATTGAGATTAAGATACTAGGAATGATATTGAAGTAAGCTTTTATTAAATTTCAGATTCAGTTCGTTGAACCAACACTGGTGGTGCCTACATTAGCATCCAAGAGAATGAAGCACATGTGTTTAAAAAGACATTGACAATTTTACTACGATATCATAAAAACCATCTTCCACTTTCTATTTAACTTGAAAATGAAACCTCTACACACACTTTCCACACTAGTTCTCAAGACCATCTGATATAAATCTAATATGGAGCTGCAATACAAACATACTTATCATTTTTGTAAGTTTTGGGTTTAACTTTTGCATTGATTCTTATTATGTTATATGTTACTCGCCCTTAGTTGAATTGCACTATTTTGTTTATAGTATTTTTCATTTACCTATTTTCATTAAATTTTCAAAACAATGATCAAATGACATTATTATGGGGGTGTTTCAATCATATTTACAAATGATTACCTGATTTTAAAATTATTTCCACTATGGTGTCGTATTCAAGAGATTTAGAATATAAAGTTTGCATTTAGCGTTGGATAATTTCTTCACTTTGTAGTCCTGAAATGGAAACTTCACAAAGTTTTTCTATGAGTGTTTTCGAGGTTGTAATTGTTATTTTTAGAGCACTAATCCACCTTATTACCATGGTCATACACCTAGTATACATTTACATTAGCTTTCATGCGATGTCATATGGCCCAAAACTAGGCTATATTGATCAAACTTGGTCCATTGTGTGTTTTGGACTCATTTATTGTACTTGAAGTGTTCCACTTAGATCATTCTGATGGTCCAGGAACCCTCATTAATGATAGATCAGTCTTGGTGTGCTCCCCATCCCTTAAATCAAGGAATATGTTTAACCATAGGTATTAGTGCATGTATTTGGTGGATTTTGGATCTTGTTGGCAATCTATTTCTTCCTAGAGCCACTCCCACTCACCCATTTTCTCACCCATGCCTATCCTTCCATCATTCATGTTCCATCATGCCCCAACCTTGTTCACACTAGCATTCGTGATCGTTTGGGATGGTTTGGGAGCTCATTAGTCCACCAAGGGGGGCTCTGAGGTCAAATCATAGTCGCACACATGTATACATCCAAATGGCCTCCAAGGGCTGATGATTTATCCATAATTTAATGAAAACCTGATCCATACATATTTACATGTTGGACAGACATAATAAACTATGTTATTGACTACATTCCTATGTGTTAATTTCATGTTTTCTACTGTTTTCTGTATATTTGTGAGTAAACTCGAATTGTGAGGATTCCCTTAAATCCTAGATCCTACTGTGAATCAATTCTCACATGGTATCATATCTCTTTGGGGTTGGAAATCAAAACCATAATGTTTTATTTTTGTTTAGGGAATTTTCCAAAGAAATTTGAGTGTTTGCATTGCAGGTTTAACCAGTGTTGCTGTCACTCGGTGCACAAGAAGAAATGGAGAAGATTCATGTATTTCTTACTCCATTAAAATATTTTGAATGGAAGTTCAAAATGGTGATCCATCTAAGGTCGAAATGCCTCTACAGAGTCACCATGGTGATTAAGACCGAGCCCAAATCAGTTGTAGAGAAATCAAAGTACTTCAATGGACTTCATGAGGAATTTCGGATGTTTTGTATCAACATTTCGAGGGACCTTCTCTTCCATGTAAACAAACTAAAAAATCGTAACTAAGTATGGATCAATATCGCATCATTTTTTGGGAATACTAATGAGATGAGAGGCCACAAGATTGAAAATGAGTTGATCTCACTAAGCCCAACTCAATTTGAGATGATCCAAGACTTCTTCACCAAGTTCACATCATTGGTGCTTCACCTGAAACATTGTGGCATGGAAAAGAAATATGAGAATCTAATATTGTCCATATTTTTGAAGCTAGGGATGGATTATTTAATGCTTGTGTCAACATTGCACTCTACCAAGCTCAAATCTCAAAATTGGAGGATTCCATCTTTGGAATACTTCATGGAGCCACTGAATCAAGAGAAAGAAAATCTTGTACAAATGGGTACCATCAAATATTGTAAGGATCAATCCATTTCTATAGGAGTTTTGAATCCAGCCAAAGAAAATAATAAAGGTAGAGATTCGAAGCAACAAGAGAAGAGGAAGTAGGAGAAGCCCAAATATTCGGATGGGGTTTCAAATACTACAAAGAAAAAATACAAGAAGAAGCAAGAGAATACCAAATGAACCTACTGTCACAAAGAGTGGAATCCAGAGAGTGCATGCATGAAGAATACCATTGGCATGATGTCATAACTTCTTGAGAAGAACAACAACCCACTGCTAGAAGGCGCAAGGAAGAAAGAGGGAGGTTCAAGCTCAAATAACTAAGAGAGGTGTCATGCTTTGGTTGGTGGATATTTAATATCTTCTTCATTCATCATATATTTTGGTGCCTCAAGGAACATGGACTCCATCAAAAATTACTTCTCAGCCGTGCATCCGTATAGTGGTCCATCCATTCTTATGGGTGATGATTCAAAGATCCAAGACAAAGGGATTGGAAGTATTGATCTTGAAGATGGCTACTTCAACAATGTGTTGTTTGTTCCTAATATAGAACCCACTTTCAGTGTATAAAATGACACACACTATTTCATCCAAGAGAGTAACATTTACTCCAAATGCAATGGAGATATCATAAATTTCTATAGGACAAGTTGTTGCAGTGGGTGTAGATGACCATGATTCAAGAATGTACAAATTCTCTCACTTCCTTCCATACTCACAAGGGAATGTGCTTATGTCACATGTAAATGAGATAAGAAAGTTGTGTCATGAGAGACATGGTCATCTCAACTACAAGTACCTTCAGTAATTGAGCATAGAAATAATGGTGAAAGGAATTCCTCTTATCAAGTTCTCCAATGGCACATGCAAAGGATGTGTAGTGGGAAATAATGTTGAGCGCAGATATGAGAAAGGAAAGGAAAGGATGGTTGTACAAGTGCTTGATTTGGTTCATTCATATCTCATAGGGCCTCTTCCCACACCATATTATGGGAACTTAAGTTATGTGTTCACCTTCATAGATTATTTCTCAAGGTACTACTGGGTGTATTTTCTCAGACTAAAATCTAAAGTTTTTGACACTCAAAGTTTGAAAAGCTTAGGCTGAGAATTCATGTGGGAACAACATAAATGTCCTTAGGACTGAAAATGGAAAGGAGTATATGAAAAATAGTTTGAAGTATCTTTGTGAAGAATGTGGCATCCAAATGCAGCATTCGGTGCCCTACACACCACAACAAAATGGTGTTGTAGAGCACAAGAACATGACTCTCAAGGAGATGGTTACATGCATGATGGAGGAAAAATATTTGAATCCTAAGATATGGGATGAGGATATTAAATTTTATGCATATGTTCAAAATAGAGATCCTCATAAAACTTTGGATGGAAAAACTCCATATGAGGCTTGGAGTGGTCACAAACCAAAGGTTTCTCATTTCAAGGTTTTGGGCTCAAAGGCTTGGGATATGATTCCTCTAGAGAAGAGAAAGGACTTGAAAGATAAAAGAAAGGAGTCCTTTATGGTTGGATATTATGAATATGTGAATGTATAAAATCTAGTTGATCCCTTATCTCATAAAACCTTCATTGAAAGGAGTGTACAATTCAAATAATACCTCATGCAAGAGACCGAACTAGCTCAGGGGGAATGCTCACATCCTCCACTCCATGATGATGTATGTGATGAATCCTTCTCTAATTTTTCTTATTATGATGTTAGTGATGATTATCATTACATGAATTTGGATAATTTCTTTCCCATTCTTCGCATGTGACCTAATAAAACCATTGAAGCAGTTGGGGATCTTGTTGGACATCCATTAGACTCTAGGAAGGCTAGATCTCAATATCACAATGACTAATATACTTGTGATTGAATATTGTTGATAGATTATTCATGATGGTTGGATATGGTCGTCAAACATATAAAGAATCATCATTTGAACCAATATGGAAAACATCCATGCAAGAAGTGTTCAATTCATTGCAAGACAATGATACTTGGGAATGGGTTCCCTTTCCCTCCAAGAGGAAACTAGTGTAATACAAGTGGGTCTATAGGACCAAAGTGGTTGGTAATTATTATGATATAAAGTATAATTATAGGTTTTTTTATAAAGTTGTCTCTCAATTCCAAGGAGTGTACTATAATGATACATTTTCATCGATTGCAAATATTGACTCTATCAAGCTAGTTGTAGCCATTGTTGAATATAAGCACTGGAAGGTTCACCACATGGATGTGAAGAGAAATTTTATTCATGGTGACCTTCATGATATCTATATGCATCATCCTGAAGGTTTTCTTCATGATCCTTCACTTTTATGCAGGTTAAATAAGTCACTCTATGGCCTCAAGAAAGCTCCTAGGGATTGGTATGCCAAGATGGACAATTTCCTACTATCGCTTGGATTTGGAAGATGTAAATATGATCCTAATTTGTATTTGAATAATGTTGGTGACTTATTAAATGTAATAGTGCTGTATTTTTATGACCTTTTTATTAAATTTAGTTTCACTAAATAAATTGGATCAATTAAGTCTTCTTTGCATAGTGAATTCTCCATGACTAACCTTGGATTATTGAGGCAATTTCTTGGATTAGAGATTGAGCAATATGAAGCAAGGTACAAGGTCAGCCAACCAAAGTATGTTTCAGATATTTTATTGAAGTTCAAAATGGATGAATGTTAGGAAACCAAGTTCCCATTCCTTTCAAGAATAAAACTGGGTGATTTTGGTGTATCTCCATTGGTGGACATGTCATTGTATAGACAACTAGTTGGGAGTTTATTGTATCTTACACACTCTCGACCTGATTTGGAATAATCTATAGGTGATTTTTATAGACATATGCATAAGCCTCATGAGATCCATGAGAAGGCTATCAAAATGATCTTTCACTATGTGCAAGAAACCAAACACTTCGGGGTAACTATGTAGATGGTTCTCCACTTGAACTAGTTGGATTTATTGATTCTTGTTGGGTTGGAGATTCAATTGATAGAAAGTACACTTCAGGTTATTTATTCATTCTTGAACATGGTCTCATATGATGTTCAATAAAGAAAAATAACACCATATCTCTCTCTTCACTTGAGGCCGAGTACATAGAAGCAGTGAACGCAGCTACACAATGTGTGTGGTTGAAGGTTTTCTTGGGAAACTTGGATTTAAATTTGATTCATCCACATTAATTTGGTGTGAAAAGAAAAGTGAAATAAATATTTCCACTAATCCATTGCAGAGATAGAGGACCAAACACATTGAGATACACATGCACTACATCCTGAGCTTGGTGCATGAGTAAGTTGTTAGATTTTTATCATTCTAAGCTAGAATTATGATCTTAGGATATTTAACTGAGAGAATAACATGCACAGCAATAAAACATAAGAGACAAGAGACACAAATAATTTTCCTTGGGAAAACCATAAAGGAGAAAACCCCGCAACTTCCTCAAATATAGAATGAGCACCAATGGCAACAGTAAAACCTGAAAACATAAAGATGATCTCCACAACTTTTGTCTCTCTCTCTCTCACTTGAGAGAACTTCTCCTCTCTCAGTCATGCACCTCAATGAGTGAGTGTGTGTGTGATAAATAGAGAGTCTCACTCTCTATTTATATTCTTTCATTCACTTGAAACCCACTCCAATATGTCGGCCTCACTTAACAATTACTTACTAGGGCCGACATCTCTAGGAGTGTCGAATAACCCTAGTGCCCCACAACTTCTGTGGACTTTTCCTCCTCCAACCAACAAGGAGGGTCACCCTTAATACAATGGTGGGGACTATTGCACTGAATTACAATGACTCACCTAGGGTCGACTTCTCTAGGATAGTCTAACAACCCTATGGCCCCACAACTGTGGGCACTTTAACCCTTGAAAAATAGGAGGGTTACCCACAATGACTTGACATGACTTGTTTACATTATAGAAAATTCCTGGAATAAACATTGGGGTATGACATGAATCAAAAACATTACATACACATCCCAGAATAAACATCAGGGTAAAATACATAAGATATACGGATGAATACATTCTGAAGTTACAATTACATCAACACTCCCTCTTAACTAGGAAGGTATTCTCTCGACACAATTTATCAGCACAAATATTCTTCTCTGTATCATCTGGATCATCATTGAGTTCTCATCATCTTCATCTTCAAGTCATATTCATCTTTAGGTCATATTCATCTTCAAGTCATCTTCATTTGGATCTGGATCATCACTTGATCTGGATCATCATCACTGGATCTAGATCATCACTCGATCAGGATCATCATCACTGGATCATCATCAAGTCGGGATCATCACTTGATCTAGATCATCACTATTGGATCATCACTTGATCTAGATCATCACTAATGGATCATCATCAAGTCTAGATCATCACATGATCTAGATCATCATCAAAGCTGGATCATCACTAAATCATCATCATCATTACTGCTTCTACTATCTCAATCAAATGGTGCTATCTCTTCATTCTTCTCATCAGGAAGTTCTACAGAGCCAGCACTGTAGGCCTACCCTTCATGTAGGTCTTCATCAGCACTTATATCTAACACTTAAGTTAGAATGGCTTGCCTAGCTCTTACATCTGACCTCATCTTATCAGAAAGGCACACCCAGCACTCACATCTGACCAGATCTTGTCAAAAAGGCCTAGCACTCACATCTGACCATGTGTAAACACAAACTCACCAGAATGGCTCAACGCTTACATCTAACCTCATCTTGTCGAAAAGGCTCTACACTTACATTCGACCCCATCTTCTTAGAAAGGCACAACACTCACATCTGAACATGTGTAAACACATCGCGCCATAATGGCTCAACACTTATATCCAACCTCATCCTGTCAGAAAGGCTTTGCACTTACAATTGACCATGTGTAAACACATCGCATCAAAAGGGCTCTCAGTCCCAGACTAAGGATTCCTGGTAACTGACCAAGTACCTCCATTCTCCCAGAGAATGGCATCAGCCCTTATATCTGATCAAGTGGGACACATCCCTAAATCACTTTAGAATGGCCATGCACTCACATCTGATCATGTAATACTACATCCTACAGTCATATCAAAATGGCCCTCAGCCCCAGATTGAGTTTTCTTGGTAACTAACCAAGAGCCTCCATTCCAATAATGGCATTTAGCACTTACATCTGATCATGTAGGGACCAATCCTACAGTCACATCGAAATGGATTAGCACTCATATCTTACATAGAAGGAACCAAATCCTCTCACCATGACATAATGGCTCAGCCCTTACATCTGACCATGGAAGGAACCTAATCCTCTCACCATGTTAGAATCGCTCTCGGTCTCATCATTTCCTCTAGGAGGGAACCTCGATCTCGAGAACACCAAGCTTCTCCCTGAAGTACTCGAACTTCACTTTGGCCATTTCTAGCATAGAATCACATCAGAGCTGATTACGTCCAAGGATAACCTGCGAGCTTCACCAAGACTTATTCTTAGAAAACCTGTCTCATCAGCTATGCTAGAAATCCTTCTTTTAAGAGATCTTGATCTAGATCACTGCTCCTCTCTGCATCATACAAAAAAATGCAAGTCAAGTCAACCAAATCAAATAGTAGTTTTCAAAAGAAACATACTACCTGCCAAATAGCAAGTGGCAACATATTTTGCCTCAGCTGTACTCAGCGCCATGCAGGACTCCATCCTTCCAAACCAAGAGATCAAACTTGATCCCATACTCATATGTACCCTTTAGGTACCTCACTGCATGGTTTGAAACCATTAGGTGAACATGTCTCAATGTGTTCATAGCAAATAAAATATCTGGTCTCGTTTTTTTCAGGTATATCAAGGAATAAACCATCTGACGATACATCGTGACATCAGTCATCTCTGATGAAGCATCACTCAATAGCTTCATGTTCGATGCCATAGGTGTGGTCATGGCCTTGCAGTCCATCATCTTGAACCTCTTCAGGATCTCTACTACATATTGCCCTTGTCCACACCTCCATGCCTACAAAATAGTGCATCGACACATAACAGGAGCATCACTGGTCTTCTGCCTTCAACCTTGAAGAAAAGGTTGGAATCCGCTTTACTCTTAGTAAATCCTAGAGTCATCAGTAATCTATCCATTCTATTATACTAGGTCGAACCTCAGGAGCTTCTATAGTCACTCCCTCTGAAGTGGAGCATCACACTCCCTCTGTCTTTCATACTCTATGCACTGAAACATTATGTACCGGAGTGGCAAGTAGCTTCCTCTGCTACTAATATTCTATGTATCCATCTAGGATCATTGGATACCAAGATCCTCTATCTTGAACTTTTTCGAAAGTTCTTTTTGCACCCATCTGTGAGCTTGTCATCCTCTATAGACTTTCATCTTCAACCTTGTAGAAAAGGTTCAGGTCTTCATCAAGCTCCTCATGTATGTGTTATCCCATGGGTGTCTTCTGAGCTCGTACAAGGCTTTCTTTCATTTTCACACATGATTCTTCTTGTCATGTGTATTTCTAGTGGCTGCAAATGTCTCTTCATAGTCTACGCCTCGTGCTACAAATTTTTCCTTATATCCCATGATGTTTCCATCTACTGCATGATGGAACTGCGAACTTCTCTTCAGTATCGATACTGCATCCTAGACATCATTCTTATTGAACTTTTCTTCTTGGTTACTTCTTCGTGTCTGGAAGGTTCTACATCAATGATGTCGCTGCATTCGTCTTATTATTCTTCATCTTGAACTGTCGTCACTTGTTCTTCGGAACAAGTCTCATTCTTCTTTTCTTGTAGGTGATTATGTATGTGGTATTTTCTACAATTCAAATGCAGTTGTATGGTTAGAAACATTTCATAAGGTATATTCATAATGAAAAATTCTTATGCATAACTATATGATCATGCAAGTACTTTAGCCAATACAAAATTCATCCATATCTCATGGAAACTTTCTAGATGCCTTCCATCTCTACCAGGACAACATTGAGATTATGCACTAATCCAATATGTCAGCAAAGAGGCTTCATTCTAGATAAGTAGCAATGGAGAGTTGTATAGCACCATGGGCTACTTACCCATCACATGCATATTAGTAGTATACTGTCATTAATGCAAATATTCTATCATGCATAATACATCAAATGAATATGAACAAATGCATAACAAAAACAATATCATGAAATGACAATTGAATACTTATCTTTATTTGTTTCGTGGGTAGACTCCTTCTTGATCCTTCTGCTTCATCATATTCTTCATTCATGACTTCATTTTTTTTATCCAAATGCTGAAGCTGGATAAGAGGTTCTTCAAGAATTGAGTCCTTCATATTCCGCATTGCTTGAGGGATCTTCTTTCGATAGTGAGAGCTTGATCTTTGGCTGTTCCCATCTTATTATGAGTCAAGCTTCTTCTTCTTCCCAAATTCTATTGAAAGCAATCACTTCCTTCTGGAACTCATTCCTCGAATGAATCCCATGATCCTAGGAGACCATTCAAGGTGGCTATCACCACTTCTGCATTCTCCACTTCTTCTTCTACTATTTTCTCAAAGCCATCCCCTGATTTATGTTCTTCCCTTAAAATAGCTTGGTACAATGTGATTTGTGATTGAATCAACAATTATCTTCTTGGCCTTGACCAAGTTCTTCTGGTGTAAGGATTTTAGCCTCATCTCCCTCTGGAACTAGAACATCTCTACTCATGTAGGTGTCCAATTCATTTTCTTCAGAGAGATAAAATACCTCCATGCTTGGAAGTTATCAACTTCACTAAGCTTATCATCAAGCTAATGTGATATATCACTTTGAAATGAGAACCTCAAATGAAAATACCAAAAGATTAGATCTTACCGATTTGAGGTGTCTGTCCTGGCTCAGTAGCTGGCTGATCTAGGGTTTGTCAGAGAAGCCCTAATTTTCAAAACTTGGAATATTTTAGATCTGATTAGATAGAAATATAGATATCTCCAAGTTGAGCTGTCCAATGTACTCCTTTTCTGAAAACAGTGGAGGAGAGCTCCCAGAACAGGAAGCCCTAGTTTTTGAATTTCTTCTGCATAAATGCCTGTTACGATTTCTGCGGTATATCCAAAATTACTACTCCTATGTGTCTAAAACGTTGTGTCGAGGTATACTCACATGTCCATGTTCCAACATCACAGGTTTCATTAGGATGGGTTTCACCAATTGGGACTTATGATCATTTTCCCAAGGTGA
Source organism: Pseudotsuga menziesii (assembly GCA_001517045.1). Taxonomy (NCBI): domain Eukaryota; kingdom Viridiplantae; phylum Streptophyta; class Pinopsida; order Pinales; family Pinaceae; genus Pseudotsuga; species Pseudotsuga menziesii. The sequence continues at coordinate 43,991 of LPNX010680513.1, forward strand.
ATTTTTACAGGACTGTTCAGAATAGAGAAGTTGTACGGACTTCCACATCTCACTTTTTCATCTTCTAGGTCTAAAACTAAGACCACAGAAATTAAAGTCCGTTCCCTTTCTGGAACATCTTCCAAAATTTCATTTGGATATTTGTAGCCCAATATATATCAATTCTCCCCACATGTCATGTTTAAGGATGAATTCTGGAAGAGGCTGGAACCCTAAATTGCAAGGATCATAGCTCCCAGAATATAGCAAATCTGAGGCTGAATTTTGGACACATTGTACATCGGGATTTTATCTTCGTCCTCTATGATTTTTTTGCTTATAATCCATATCCAATCTATAAATTTCATGAATCTACCAAAACTTATCAGTTTTAGTATTTAGGGTTTTTTCCAGCTCGGGGTCAAACTAGGGTTTGACTTTCCCGGAGTTATACCCAACCAAAAATCTTGATCTAGGTCTATAAAATTCGATTTTGATGAGGAGAGAAATCCTATGCTAGGTTCACTCAAAAATTCCTCTTCTGTAGAAAGCCCTAATTTCCTGCACCAAAAACTAAAAATGCTCGAAATTGAATTCTGCTTCGACAAAAAAATACGCCCTTCAATAGAGAGTCAGCCTAGCATACTTTTGCTGATGGATTGTGGAGAGAGACCCAAAAATTAAGAATCCATAGATTTTGTAGATGCACAATGTCTTCTTCTCAGGTTAGCTCTGATACCATGTTAGATTTTTATCATTCTAAGCTAGCATTATGATCTTAGGATCTTTAACTAAGAGAATAACATGCACAACAATAAAACAGAAGAGACAAGAGACACAAATAATTTTCCTCAGGGAAACCATAAAGGTGAAAACCCTACAACTTACTCAGAGATAGAATGAGCATCAATGGCAGCAATAAAACCCAAAAACATAAAGATGATCTCCACAGCTTCTCTCTCTCTCTCTCACTTGAGAGAACTTCTCCTCTCTCACTCATGCGCCTCTAAGAGTGAGTGTGTGTGTGATAAATAGAGATGCTCACTCTCTATTTATATTATTTCATTCACTTGAAACCCACTCCAACATGTCGGCCTCATTTAACAATTACTTACTAGAGCCAACATCTCTAGGAGTGTCTAATAACCCTAGTGCCCCACAACTTGTGGGGACTTTGCCTCCTCCAATCAACAAGGAGGGTTACCCTTAATACAATGGTGGGGACTATTGCCCAAATTACAATGACTCACCTAGGGTAAAATTCTATAGGATATTCTAACAACCCTAGGGCCCCACAACTGCGGGGACTTTAACCCTTGACAAATAGGAGGGTTACCCACAATGACTTGACATGACTTGTTTACATTATAGAAACTTCCTGGAATAAACATCAGGGTATGAAATGACTCAAATACATTACAAACAAATCCTAGAATAAACATCAGGGTACGATGCATAAGATATACAGATGAATACATTCTGAAGTTACAATTACATCAACACAGGTGATATCCTTGCAATATTTCCTGTGTGTAGAGCAAACTCCTAACATATTTACCTAGAGATTCATAGAGAATACATTCACCTAGCTGGGATCCATTCTTATAGTGGGTGACACATGGTGATGGCTGATATTCACTTATAATTTTTTCTCCATACAGGGATGATTTTAAGGAACCATACTTATTTAAAAGTGTATAAATGTTGGCGAATCTCACCAATTCTTAAAACACCAACTATAAAATGTTTGGCGATATTTTTAAAAAAATATTTTAATTTCCAATAATTTTATATCATTTATATAATAATTAGGCGATTTTTAGGGTGAAAAAAGTTTACCCCATCAAAATTGGGCGAAACAGGGCTTCAAAAAATGCAAAATGGTGAATCTTTTTTTGGAGAAAAACATGGAAAAATAGCCCACGGGATAAAATTCGCCCCTAAAATCATCCCTGTCTCCATGTCCTTTTTATAGGGGATGTTTTTTTCCCATCTGGATTTCCTCCTTATCTTCGTTATATGGACTAATAAAAACTTTGTTGTATGAGGTGACTTAAGCCTTAGTTTCCATGGACTCAATAACAATTTGGTATAAGGTGTACTAAGTTAGGCTTAAGTGGGGGTGTTAGAGCACTAATCCACCTTAGTACCATGGTCATTCACTTATGATACATTTTCATTAGCTTTCATGTTATGTCATATGGACCAAAAATAGGATATATTGATCAACCTTGGTCTATTGTGTGTTTTGAACTCATTTACTGCAGTTGACGCACTCTAATTTGATCATTCTAATAGTCCAGGTGCCCTTATTACTAATAGATGAGTATTGGTGCGCTCCCCATCCATTAAATCGGGGAATATGTTTGACCATATGCGCTAGTGCATGTATTTGGTGGTTTTTTGCTTTTTTGGGCATTTATTGCTTCCAAGAGACGCTCCCACTCACCCATGTAGTCAACCATGCCTAGCCTTTCCTCATTTATGTTCCATCATGCTCTAGCCATGTTGACACTAGAATTCATGACTGTTTGGGATGGTTTGGGAGCTCATTGGTCCAACTAGGGGGGTTTTGATGTCAAATCATAGTCTAACACATGTATGCATACAGATGGAATCCAAAGGATAATTATTTATCCCTAATGTAATATAAACCTGATCCAGACATATTTACATGTTGCATGTTTCCGAGTAAAATTGAATTATGAGGATTCCCTTAGCTCCTAAATTGTAACTTGAATCAATTCTCACATTTATTTTAGACCATGAGTATAATATATGTTTTTTCATGAAAAACTTGTGTAGTTAACCTTTTCTTGGGTGGTTTCTTGTGTCTTTATTGTTTTAACATTCTTGGCAAGATTATTCAAAACTAAAGATCATTTACTGTGTTAAATGATGGTAAATATTTTTTATGTGACTTTTATAAACACGGAATTAGTTTATTTTTAATGTATTAGGACATGGTCCTATTTTTGTGGGATAAAATTTCCATTTCACGACAAATCCTGTTTACTTTGTAGTAAGAGTGAAAGATATCAAAATACTTGGGTTCTTTACAAACAAACCATATACAAAAGATTTATATTCACGGTGACTAAGTGGTAGTTACAATTGCATATATAGAGATTCTAGAATTTACTCTTTTCTTTTAGTGATTTAAGGGAATTAAGAACTTGCGATCTTTATCCTTCTTTAACCTATTTTTTTTAATCTATTCTCTTCTCTCTTTATATATGGAAATTAATTTTATTTTTAGCTCCATAGATACAATTACGGACTTCTCATGGAAGCTACCAGACTTCGCCTTTAAGATTATAATAAATTTTTGAGTGACATTTATTTGAAAAAATTCTAAGCTACTATTTGTCTCATCGAGTCTGCACAAAACTTTGCACTCTACATAAAATTTAGTGTGCAGAATTTGTTACTCCTAAGAAACTTTGCAAATACTAGAATGTGTCCCTTCCTAATGGTTTTGTAAATATTTGTGTCAGTCCCTCTTCAGAATTGAAAAATCATAAACAATTTTCTTTGTTATTTACCATTTCTCTGATGAAATGGTACCTTGTTTCAATGTGCTTGGGTCTCTTATGGAACACATGGTTTTTGACAATGCAATGGATGAATTGTTGTCGTAGTATATAGTTGTGGGTTCTTGTTGGGTTTATGACAAATCCTTTAGCATTCTACGTATCCAAACGGATTAAGATGCAACACGTGTAGCTGCAACATGCTTTGTTTTTGTTGATGATAGAGCTACAATGAGATGTTTCTTTGAAACCCATGAGACAACACCTATATGAAAATTAAATGTATACCTAGATATTATTTTCATATCACTTATGTTGCCTCAATAATCACTATCATGAAATGTAAGCCCATATGTTCTTGTATATCATCTATGTTGCCTCCACTATCACTATTAGTGTATCCAACAAGTTTGAAATCTTCTAAGATGGAATACAAAATACCAAATTTTTTTGTGTCATTCTATAAGTTTTAAATCCATGTAAATAATCAAATCATAAGAGAAACAAAGATTACACCACAACATTCACACATAAAACATAGATATTTACCATTCAAACTCTTAATCGGGAAAAGAAACAAACTTTGGAGCCACACCTCCTATTTTCTCATTATCATTATGAATTAATCACAATACAATATAGGTATTCTATAGCATCCAATACCTTAATCTGTTAAACTGGATTAAAAATACACCAAAATCCCTTCAGTAGGATTCAATTACATAGTTTTAGAAAAATTCAAAAAATACCCAAAAAAAACCCAATTTTTTCGCTTGTTGTGCTTGGAATAGGCCATTTCCGTATCAAAAATTTCCTAACGACCATTTCCAAATGGGAACATCCTATAAACCTATTTCCATGAAGGTGTTGGAGGGATCGTTAGGCTCATCATTGACAGGAACACCTCCCCCCCAACCTCAAAACATGCAAAGAATATAACACATGCCCAACATTCTCCCACTTGTTGTTTTATTTACGTAACAATGAGTCATCTACTCATAGGGTCACATGTTTAGGTCATCAATTCCCATAGATTCTCTACACCAAGAGAACTTCTTTTTACTGACATACTTTGTTAATGAGACTGCAACATTTTTCAAGGTGTCAACCTTTTCCAACAACACCTTCTTTTCTTCAACCTATCTCTCAGAAAGTGATATTTGACCTAGGTTCAATTCCTCCAACAAAACTCAAGGAACCAATCCAACGGGTCATAGCCTAGTCGATAACACCTACGACGCAAGTGTAGTTTCACTTGAGATACCTAGGGGGGGAGGAACCAGGTTTCCGCAATGATAAAGGGGATTTTCCATGCAAATAATCATCAAGAATACCACTAAGGCTGATAGATTAAACAACACACAAAGAAATCAACATGCAATTATGATAACAACGTACTACAACACATTAAATCATTTGTCATTCCATTTACTTATACATAAATAAACATATTATCATCGATCACAAAAAACACAACACATCACACAACATTAGCATACACCATTCAACACATATCTCTTAACATGGAAAATGATACAAGAGAAAACCACAAAAGCACCCTTCATTTGGAATGATTCATGTCTAGAATGCTTATCTCTACACACACAACCTACATACATCTCTTGATATCCACATTTTACATTATATCTGCATGCACAACTTGTGGGTTAAATGTACATTACCCTCATGACTCTTATTCAACTCTCTTATTACAGTAAATGAACCTACCAAAATAGTTCTTCAACCAACCCTATCACTTCTTGCGACCAAAAAAAAACTCACTCACCAAAAAGGTTCTTCAAATAGGGAACAACACCAAAGCTCATAACCCATAACTCAAAACTCATGAATCAGAACAATAACAACAACAACTCCACCAATAACCCCATGTAACCATCAATCATTTACATTATATAGGATCTATTTGCCGCATTTACATTCATTGTTCCCACTACCCGTAAGTGGGCCCACTTCTTACTAACTCACCAAATTCATTTATTCTCTGCCCAAAAATTGACATGATCATCAGAGTCGACCATTTCCATCCCTACTTCGTTGCAGCCCCGATCACCATGAGACCACCTTAACCACTTAGAACCAAATGTTAATGAAACATTCCTAGGGCCAACATATCCCCAACACTAACATGTGTCTCACTCTGATCCACTCCAGACTTAAACCTTTATTGTGTTCATCTTAGCTTGAAAATATTGGAATATTTTCTTCACCTCCTTGGTGTGCCATTGAAAATATTGATTGACTTGAACAATTTTCTCCATAAATTTAGAACTGAGATGTTATGAAGTGTTCACCATAGTCGTTTCGACCTCTTGTCCAACCTGAAATGTATGGGGTGAATGGTCGTGGTGATCTATTCTACTTGAGCCTGAAGCTCCATGACATGACATGTTCTTCATTGCTGCTATGTCCATATTTTAGTGACCTGTTGCTACAGTATTTTGAGCCCAATAACATTACCCATCTTCTAGAATGGTGATAGTGTTTTCAAAGAATTTTGTAAATATGTCATACCGAAATTGGCACCAAGAAGTTTTTAGTTATCTCTTGTAACTCAACGTCATCTATCAAGGCCTCCCAAGAATGATACATCTGCTTATATGCCTTAGAAAAAAGTGCCTCGTCCTCATAAATCTACTACATCTCTTCTTTTGTTTCCCTTCGTCGGTCTTCCAATACTTCAATAGTTATTTTAGGAAAAATATTAGTCTCTAATTCCATAATCTTATGTCGGAAATTGGTAGAAACTTCTACTAGCTTAAACACTCGAGCCTCATGAATCATGTCGGGTGTGACCTCGACCTATTGAATATATTGGTAGGATAGATCCACAACTTGATCGGTTCATTGTCAGGCCTATTGCAACTTTTTCGTATTATTCTCTCTTTCTTACAACTAGATTTCGAGCAAAGAAATGCTAGTCCTTGATTGCTTCAAATGGTCATAAACTGCATGCTCCTATGCCTTGATCTCTTCCATGAATCCTCTTGTATGATATGAAATAAAATAATGGGTAGTGTAGACATGTCTACCTCGACATAGTAAATATCCTAGACCATGTCATTAAGCTCTAATGTCCCAAATTCAAGTGCTTTTGGGAGCACCTAAACCTTGTGATAATGTCAGGATGTTTGCATCTTAGCTGGAAAATCCATAGAAGGACCAGCTTCCTGCACCTGTGACTACGATTGCATCGTGGGCCGACTGACTATGACCTTGAATTCCTTCACCAAATTACAAAGAGTTTAAAGTAATTCAATGAATCCCTCAAACAACTATGTATGTCGAATATCAAATTTCTGCCGCATTTCATTAGCAACTTTAGCCATTCAATCTCCTAGAAGTTTATAATCATCGTCAGTCATCTCGACTGAGCATGAGTCCTTAACAACTTTCTATTTTTTCCTTTTTCTTTGTCTAAATTATTTTCCGCTTCGGCACCATGTTTGGATCGATTTGGGTAGCGCTCGACTTGTCATGACTGTTATAGCGAGAGATATATATTACCTTCTTCCTATGTCCCCCCTAGATGGGTGCTGAGTATGCCTTCCTATTGCAGCTCAGTTTCAGTAGGAAACAAGAAATATGTGAGAATATGATTCCACTCCTCTAGACAATCATGAACAATAACATCAATTTCCACCTTGGATAGCTGAAATGAAGTGGTTAACAATTGATTCTTAGGATCGTGTCATGGCTGAAGATACAAATGGTGAGCCCCTATGATAAAATTGATATTTTTTTTATAATTCTATGCAATCACTTCGGAAATCCTCGAGTGAATTCTAATGGGATGCCTCAATGAATCAACATGCATATAAAGCTAGACATTTTTTTCTTATTTTCGTTTCCAATTATTCTCATTGAACCAAATATTCCAATACCATTCTCCATGACACAAAATATTCATTTCCATGCCCTGATAGTTAGGTGGTTGGCCCATGCAAAAAAAAAAATCAATATTAGCAACTAAGAGTAATTAAAAGGGTTACCTCGCTCCTGCTCGTCTATGGCATACACCAATAATTCATTGAGAATGAATATTTCCCAATTCATCTGGACCCCTGCAATACATTGCTCTACTGTAGTGATGGTACCAACAATACATTGGTTTGGGTGAATTTTTCATAGTAACTTATTAGACAACAACTTGTCTACGAATATGACACCCTGATCATTGATAGAGAAAATATAAAATTACCCTATATCCCACGCAATACCATGATTTTCTTTCATTCGAGTGACAATGATTCTATCCTTCTCCTTTCCTGTCAACATCCATGGAGATGTGGTTATCCAACCATATGCATCCACCATGGAAACAAACCAAGAGTTGATTCACGCAAGTGTTAAGTTCTGTAGTGCAATCGAAATGGGGCATATACAACAACAAGATGATTCCCAAATTACCCAAACCCTGAGCCTAGTCCATAGGAACCATATGAATTGGATCACTTTCCACAAGCTGCATTGATGTCTTACACTTTGACAGTTGTAGTTTTGGAAAATTCCTCAAATCATGGTAAAAAACAAGATCGTCTTCAGATTAGCCATGATATCCATCGTCACATGAACACCTCATGGAATAATTGGTTGTACCAAAGGATAATTTTCATTCTTATGAATGACCACATGGGGAGTATAATCCTTCCATGAAGGGAGATTACCTGATAGTATCATTAGGGAACTAGATGCCAAAGCTTCAGTGTCATGCATAGCTTTGAATCTTTGTTCAAGGTTCACTATGACTATCCCAATAAGGTTTTATCTAAACTCCATTCACCAAACCATCGAAGGGTGTACCATCCAACCTATGCAACTTAATTTCACCTCCATCCGTAACACAATCGGAAACATATGGTCCTAACCAATGTGTACATGGCTTACCATGATGTTTTAAAAACTTATTGTCATAGTGAAGAACAAGTTTTCCAAGCTAGAGTTAATTTAATTTAATGTGTCCACTTATTTGTGATATACTGCAATAAAGTGATATTATTTGAGATATAGCAACTATAACAATCTTTCGTCCACAGAACCTACATCTGTAATCTCTGTAATTGCAACTATTCTTAAGCTAGGTATAATATATTCCATCAACATGACAACCTCTTATCCATAAACCAACAGAAATGATGTACATAAATAATTTTCTTACATGTCATGTGATATTCCCATAATACCGTAGGTATATTATGATCCCAATCTTCATGATTCACTTTATAGATCTTGGTCAATGCATGTTCCAAAATTTTGTTAAAGGCTTCAATAGTTCCATTTTAGTATGGATGATATGGCATTGTATTCTTTTGCTGGATATGAAGCGCTTCAGTTATGTCCTCAATCACTTTATTAAAAAAGTGTGTACCTTTATCGCTGTCTAAAATCTTTAGGCATCCAATCCTGGTTACCACATTGTTAAGAAAAAACCTGGTAGCAGTCGTCAGAATGGAATCTATGACTGGTGTTGCTTCAACACAATTGGTTAAATAATATTTCATTGTAATTATATACCACACACATATCCTTCTTCTTGGTGGATTAATGGGAATGACAAAATCAGTAGCCCATTTATCAAATTCTTGCAATGTTATTTGTGGTACCAACAACATTTCATCCCATTAAGATGGTTTCTTGTATGCTGGAAAATATTAGAACTGCAACAGTATTTGAGTGTATCTGAATGAAGGGTAGGACACCATAATTTATCCTGTCGAATTTTTCGTGCTGTCACTTTCCCTACATAGTGTCCCCTACCGCACCAGCATGAGTTTCAACTAACACCATCAGTCACTCATGTTTGAAGGCACAGCGACGCAATATCGCATCTGGTCCTAACTTATATAAATGTACATCTATAAGATGGAAATATGCATCTTTTACAACCAATTTTTTCTTTTTTTGTGTTCATTCCTTCTCATTCTCTTCCCATAGACAAGAAATGTATAATATCTTCAAAGTAACTATCAACTATTTTTACTGTGAATAGTTGTGCATTAGGAAAACGATCATCTAGACTAGTCAATTCTTCTCCAATTTCTAGCCTTGACAAATGGCTATGAATTGCATTCAACCTTCTTGGTTTGAGAATAATTTCAAATTTGAACTCTTGGAAGAGAAGGAGACATCGGCGTATCTCCCCCCCAAGAGTGGCTTATTAACCAGGTATTTCAAAGAAAAATGATCCATAAACAACTTAAAGTGACCACCCAATATATAATGTTGAAAATTCTAGAGTGCATATAGCATAAAAATTCCCTTCCAATTGGTTGTCATATAATTTTTCTCTGTAGTCAACAATTTTCTACTAGAAAATACAAGAGGGTGATCGATAGAGCCCGTACGACAACCAGTGTGACAGATGATGCATCAACATGCACATGGAATTCTTTCTTCTAGTCAAGAAATACTAAAATAGGTGTTGAGACCATTTTCTCTTTAATTACATCCATAATCTTTTGACATTCTTCATTCCACTAAAATTTTACATCCTTTTTCAATAACTTTTGCATTGGAGCCGCGATATTTGTATATCCTCTGATAAATTTCTTATAATAGCCACTATGACCCAGTGTGGTCCTCAAATTTTTAATCAATCATGGTGGTGGTAGTTTGACAATGATTGCAATCTTTGCAAGGTCTAGCATTCATTTTCTACAGACAACATTACCGAACAAAATACCAAAAGGAGTACACAAGATACATTTCTTCAAATTTAAAGAAATTTGAAACTATCGACATCATTCAAGAATCATGCGAAGACTCTCAATATGGTATTTAATAAACTCATATATGGTCCAATCATCAAAATATTCTTCTAGGAATTTTTGAGTAAAATATTTAAAATAAGTTACCACAATCTTAGAAAAAATAGCAGGTGCATTCATGAGTCAAAATGGAATTACCATGTAGTGGAAAAAACACCATTATGTTGCAAAGGTGGTCCTATTTCAATCCTATTCAATAATCTTGATTTGATGGTATCCAAATAATCCATTGGTAAAATAATATATCTCTTATCGTCCTATGCTTTCCAAGATATCATATGTAAAAGGTGTGGGAAATGGATCATGTCGGAAAGCATCATTTAATTTCCCTAGGTCGAAACAGATATACACTTCACCAGTTTTCCCATCCTGTGTGACCATTGGACTGATCCACTTTGATTCTTCAACAGGTTCCATAATTCATGCATCCAACATTCTTTCTAATTCTTCCTTAATCTTCTATTTGTATTTGGGGTTCAATCTATAGGGTCGCTTCTTAACATGTCTTGCATTTGGTTTCAAGGGAATCTTCATTTCTCCCATATCTCCAATGTTCACTTTCATTTCTATAAACTTGTTCAAGAATAGGTCTTGAAATTCATGTAATAAATCAGTAATTTTCTCGATAGTCTCATTATCCAAGTAATCCCCAATGTTTACAAACTTCGGATTCTTAGGAGACCTAATGTTCACTTTCTTTACTTTCAAGGGCTTCAAAAACATTTTAGACAATAGGACCGGTTCCTTCAGTGCATGACTACCTTTATATTTGGGGATGTAAATGTTATGTGGGTCATCATATTTAGGTTCCTACAGATATTATAACACTCCATCAAACTTTGGAATGTTGTATTCCATTGTGGTAGACTCGACATGGGAGTAGAAACTTATTAAAAAATATTGGTCTTGATAACTTGCAAGGAAACATTAGTTGATGAAATCTCATTTGCAAAGGTAAAATTATGTTTGAATATTGTAGCCAATTAATCCTATTTTTTGGTCCCTCATCGCAACTCGATCAACGTATACCAACTTCTTGGTATTGTGTCTAAGGTGTGTATGAACAAGTGTACCCATTCCTATCTAGGAGCTGACCTTCATGTCACATAATAGTTCTCAAGGTAGCTGATAGGACTCACAAAACCATTATACTTATGGCCAACATAAGAAATATTTTCACCAAATAAAACCTCTAAGATCCTTCGACACTAAGGCCATTTTGAAATGGACTATTCATGGACAACCCACCATCTTGCTGGAACAACTCGACAACATAAACATTTTTTGTTTTTTTCTCTAATAACCCAGGTTCAATTTCTCCAACAAAACCTAAGGAACTAACCTGACAGAGCATATCCCAATCAAAAACACCAGTGATGTAAGTGCAGTCTCACCCTAGATACCTATGGGGGATGCAAGAACTAGGTTTCCAGAGTGGTAAAGGGGATATTTCCATGCAAATAACCTAAGGTAGGACAACAAGGACGATAGATTAAACAACACACAAATCCATCGACATGTAGTTATGATAACAACCTACTATAACCCATTGAAGCATTTATCATTCCATTTACATATACATAAAGAAACATATTGTCATCAATTTTAGTAAAATATAACACATTACACAACATTGGCATACACCATTTGACACATAGATCTTAACGTGGAAACAAAAACAGTAGAAAACCACAATATCACTCTTAATTTTTCATGATTTTTGTTTAGAACGATTATGTTTGTGCACACAAACTACAGACATCTATTCATAACCCCCTTTGATATTATCTCTACACACACATATTGCGGGTTAACATTACATTGTCCTCATGACTCTTATTCATCTCTCTTGTTATAGTAAATGAATGTACCAAAATAGTACTTTGAATAACCCTATCTTGTCTTGCGACCAAAAACAGAAAAACACTCACTGAAAATGTTCTACAAACAAGGAACAACATCAGAGCTTAGAACCTAGAACTAAAAAATCCCAACTTAGATTAACAACAACAAAAAATCTACCAACAACCCTAAACAACAATGAACCCTTTAAATTATATAGGCTCTATTGGCCGCATTTACCTTTCCCACTCACACTACCCCTAAGTGGGACCACCTCTAAATAAAATCACCAAATAAATTTATTATTTGCGCAAAAATTTCCATGATTTTCGTAGTTAACCATTTCTATCCCTACTCCATCGTAGCCCTGATCACCCTACAACTAGATTTTCCTCTTAGAACCAAAACTTAATGCAGCATTCCTAGGGCCAACAATATTTCATATCAATATGATTTGTCTTAGCATGATAAGAAATGTTCTTTGCGAGGAATATTGCACTTTGTCTATCACAATCTAACCTTACAATTTTTTGTACAAACCCAACACTTGAACACAGTCTCTACAACCATACTACTTCTTTTCTAGTAAGTGTAGTTTCCATGTATTCAGCTTCAATAGTTGAGAGTGCAACTACAACCAATCTCTTTCTCATCCAACTGATAGCTCCTCTAGATAGGTTAAATACATACCCACTTGTATATCTTCTAGGATAAATATCTCCATCTTGGTATGCATCAACAAATCCATGTACATTTATTACTCTGTCTAGTTCAGCTATTTCTTTGTAGAATATTGCATAATATGTGGTGCCACACAAGTATATGAAGACCCTATTTAGAACTATCCAATTCTCTTTGCATGGTTTTGACATATATCTTCTCAAAACTCTCGCTGCATGAGCAATGTATGGTCTAGTATAGACCATTTAATAGACAAACTTCCAATTGCACTAGCATATGGAACTCATGACATGTCTTCTTCCTCTTCCTGTGTCTTCGGACACTTCTTTACAAATAAATTTACGCCTATAGGAATAGGAAGCTTCATTGGATTACTTTCCTGCATGTTAAATCTTTGTAGTACCGTCTCAACATATTTTCTTTGATTTAGCCATATCTTCCTATTTGCACGATCTCTTCTTATCTACATTCGTAGAATGAATTTTGCAACACCGAGGTTCTTCATGTCAAATTTGGAGGACAATTGGTACTTCACCTCCTTTATAACATCTTTGTTGTTTCCAATCAACAACATGTCATCAACATAAAATACTATCTTAATTAAGTGATAACCAATATTTTTGGAGTATACGGAGTGATCAACATTGCTTCTCACAAACCACAATCAAAGTACATATGTGTCAAACTGTTGGTACCACATCCTTGGATATTGCTTTAGAGCATAAAGGGACTTATTTAGTTTAGATACCAACTCTTTCTTTCCCTATACTTTGAACCCTTATGGATGCTTCATGTAGATTTATTCTTCTATATCTCCATGTAAGAATGATGTCTTCACATCCATCTGCTCTACTTCAAGGTCAAAAGCAGCAGCATTTGAAAGATGAAATTCAATAGAAGTTAATTTTACAACTGGAGAAAATATTTCACCAAAATCAATCTCCCCTACCTGAGAATATCCCTTTTCTACCAATTGTGATTTGTACTTCTCCACTTTACCTTTTTCATTTAGCTTATTTTTAAACAACCATTCTCTACCAATGTATTTCCTTCCAGCTGGTAACTCAAGTAGATCCCAAGATTCATTTTTGTCGAAGGCATCCATTTCTTCAACCATGGCCTTCTTCTAGAGATCACTATCCTCTAAATCAATGGATTCCTTCACATTTCTAGGATCATCCTTAGTAATAAACAAAGAAAAATGAGAGAGAAAATTAGGATGGGATACCTTTCTAGTTTCCTTGTTGCTCGAGATAATCTCATCAAAACTAGGGCATGAGGTTCTTCTTCTTCTTCTTATTCATCTTCTTCTATTGAGTCATATTCTTCACCTTCTAACTCAAACTCTATCTTCTCTGGTTCCTTTTTCATTGTAGTCACTTCTTGTATGGGGAATTATTTGACCTATATAAACACAACATCTCAACTGTAAACATCCTTCTTAATTACATGATTCCAAAGCTTATAACCTTTCACATCATTTTTATAGCCAATAAAGATACATTTTCACCTTTGTTGTCCAACTTTCTCTTTTTCTCCTTTGCAATATGTACATAAGAATCACAACCAAAATATTTCATATGATTAATAGAGGATTTATTACTAGTACATACCTCTTGTGAAGTTTTTTCAACCAATGATGATATGGGTGACTGCTTTACCAAGTAACATGATGTCTACATTGCCTCTTCCCATAATTCCTCTCCTATCCTAGCACTGCTTAGCATGATCCTTTCCTTTTCAATCAGTGTGCTATTAATCCTTTTGATAACTCCATTATGTTGAGGTGTTAATGGAGTAGTATTCTTCCTTTCTATGCCCAAATTCTTACATAATTCCTCGAATTCATTCCCACATAACTCCCCACCATTATTTGTCCTGAACACTTTTATTTTGTTTTCTTTCTGGTTCTCTACAACTGTCTTAAATTCTTTAAACTTCAAATATACTTAATATTTCTTTCAAAGGAAATAAATCCACGTGTTCCTTGAGAAATCATCTATAAATGAAAAATAATACATAGATCTACCTAATGATGGAACATACACATGTCCAAACACATCACTATGTATTTACTCTAAAATTCCCTTTTCTCTTGTAGCACCAAGTGCAAATATTACTCGATTATGTTTTCCATATATGCAATGCTCAGGAGAATCAAAATCCATAGTGCAATGAATAACACCTTCCACCATACCTTCACTTTTCAATGATCAAATTTTGCTTTATCTAAAATGCCCCAATCTTTGATTCCATAGCTTTGTCTTTCCTCTTGATTATGGTGCTTCCCAAATAGTTTGTACAAAGTTCCATACTAAACTCTCCTCATCAATACCATTGATCCTAAAACCATTTTGCAACCACCATCTCCACACATAGTCTTTCCACCAGCAACATCCACATTTTCAACAGATATCAAGTTTCTCTCTAGATTTGGAATGTGTATCACTCCGGGTAGAGTTCTAACCCTTCCATCCTTGAGATTCATATGGACTCTACCATGTCCAATGATATTGGATTGCGAATCATCTCCTAAGTACACATATCCTCCATTTTACTTTTCATATTCACAAAAACACTCCCTATGAGGGGTCATATGACATAATTCACCTAAGTTAATCAACCATATATCATATTTTGAATGATTATCTACGGAAGATAGGTACACATTTCCTCCTTATTTTGAGGATGTATTCACCTTTGTGGAAGGAATATCCTCATATCCCCTTTCTTTATCAACATTATTAGATCTATAATTTTTTTTATAGTTCCCAATTTTATCACATTTCTAGGACTTCCTTATACCTTTTCTTGGAAATTTAGATCTACCTGTTTGTGCCAGAAATTGTTCCTATGGCTAGGGGAACAAGCCAACACAATCTCAAGAGAAAAAACTCAATTCAAACTAGGGTTTAGGTTTTTGTTTATGTGTTTTTGGTTGTAAGCTTCAAGAACATGCAGGGAATACATTCAAAAGAAAAGCAACAACTAAATCATAAACATAGACTGATAAAGATGCCCAATATATCACAAAAATCAAACAAAGAGACTATGCTGTGGTTCATACATTAAAAGATAAGATTTACCAGAAAATACACATTAACTAGCAATGAATTTATCATTTAAGAAGCTAAACAAGCTCAATAACAAAGCCAACACAGACAAAATGAAGGGGAAAAAGTCATATATCTCATTATTTTATCAGTAAATGCTTATAAGAGTCTCAGTACTTATCTCTGAACAAGTTTGCAGACAAAACAGTCTTGTAAACCTCCTGATGCTCCCAAAAATCAGAACCCTAACAATGAATTGCTAACTCTTCTAAATAGACATCATCTACAAAATCAGTTAGGTTTCTCCTCCTAACTGCCTCCATCGAATTACTAAGCTAGGTAAAGTAAAAAGTGACTTTTTACAAACTTACATGATTGCTAAAAATAGCAAATACTTAACAAAAGTGTTTATCAAAAATAACCACTAACTAATAACTGTTTCATATCTTCTTAGCTGCCTCAACAAGAAGTGATATTCCATCTAGGGCTCGAGACCTTTTCTTAGCTCTTGTATCCTTCTTCTCCATATCAGTTATCCTTTTCTGCAAGTCTTCATTTTCCTGTTGTAAATGATCAACAGTCTTCTCCAGCTTTGCACAGTACCTGTCAGCAACTCTTTTCCTGCTAAGGACTTCCTTGGAAACTTCTGACAGCTCCAAAAAATGCTTATGGATATCATGTAACTCCTCTATAAGCCCTTTATTAACTTTGAATAATCCATCATTAGTTTCTTGCAGGTGTTTCATGTGTTTCCTATATTTCTAAATACTTTCCTGTACATCCTCTTCATCAAAATTTGGGATCTCTGATATATTTTCATCCTGCATTAAAAGATCTGAGAAATCAACATGAACAATTGACTCTTCTAAAATTCCTGCTTGCTTGAGTATAGCTTGATCCTCTTCATCCCATTCATGATCTTCAAGAGGACAGATTCTAGCTTCTTCATCTTGTTGCTGTTTTGAAAGTTTATTCCTTATCTCCAACACTATTTCAGATAAATTAGTCTTGGACTGTTCAATCTCTGTTGCTAACTATAATATTTTTGTGTTTGTAGGTTGAGGAAAAGAAGAAGGCTTGGCAATTGACTTTCCCTTGCCTCTGCTGCCCTGTTTAACAATTTTTGTTTCTTCATTAGAAGAAGAATCGATCACAATAGCTTCTTGTCTAGCATTCAACTTGGGATTAAGTAGTTTTTTCATGTTCCATATCAACTTATTAGTTGGCCTAGTTTTAGGCCTTCTGTATGAAGTAGCATTCCTTTTCTTCTTCCTTGCTTTGACTGATTTGCATTCTGAAAATTCTCCACAGGCCTCAACACCTAACCCTACTTCATCAAATGGCTGTTCATCCTCCAATAAATATTCTTCATCCTCAGATAAAATAGTGAGGGGGATTCTCTGTTTAATTTTCACTTCATCTTCAAGCTTAGCATCCTTCTCTTCATCAATAGTCTTAACCTCTTCAGAATGTGCTGTTGTTGGCAATTTCAGACTAGGTTGAACTTTTTCTTCTGCAAACAATGAGTACCTGCTTTTAGGACAATCTAAAGATTTTTTTGAACTGACTGGCAACCTTTTCTTGTTCTGCTACCTACTTAGCTACCTTCTTTGTCTTAACCTTATCTTTATCTGCAGGTTTGGCTGTGTGACCTAACTTTTTTATCATCACTTTTCCCTTGTCAGTCTGTCTCTTTGGTTGCTGGTCTTATTGCTGAGGATGAACATCTGACCAAAACAGAAAGAAGTCCCATGTCCTGCCTTCATGTTGCAACACTGTAGTGATGATCAGTTTGATCAGGCCATGATGAAAAAGTGACTGGGAGGTATGATCATCATGTTGCTTTATCTTGCTTGACATCTTCTGCAGGCTCTTTAAAAAGAAGAAGGGCGGGTTCATTTTAGAAACTCCTACTATGTGTTGCAGGAACCTGAAATGATATTTAAATACAAATGAATATCTTCCCTCACAGGTCACATAACTTTGAAGTATCCTTATGAGCTCAATCCACTCTTTCCTGAAATTTTGAATGAGAATACCCTTGTTCCAATCAGGAGTCACATTAGGCAATAGGTACCTTTGTGGCTCAAACTCAAAAGGAAACTTTTTGAACCAATTCTCTCCTTCATTACTAATCTCAGTATCTTCTGCAATTAATTCCACAGTCAGCTTGAATTTCAAAGCATCCATCATGACCATATCATCCTTAAGTCCCTGAGCAAACTTGCAGGACACCTGAGCATTGTATCCATCTATCTTCCTGAAAAACTTGAGCCAACCTACTTGTTGAAACAATTCTGCACAGTCAGGAATCTTCTCAATCCAGGTTAGGTCAGTGGGCTCAGCCCTGTTGACCTTACCACTTTTTCCACTCTTTCCCATATTCTTCTTGCAAGAAATAGAAACAATCTGGCTTTAGGCTTCAAAAATGTTTTAAAATTGGTTTGTTGTTCTTTGAACACCTTCACAATCTGCTATGCACTCCTAGACAGGTCTGTTGGTTTAAAAGATGAAGGAAAAATTCCCCAACAGAAGATCAAATTGACCTGACCTTAGGCTTAAATGTTTCTTTGTTACAACAGTACAAATTAGGTCTAAATATAGGTAGTCTATGAGAATAGACCAGTTCCTGAATAAAATAGTCATAAGAGCACAAAAACACTGCTCATTCTTCACAAATGCACCATCAAACATAATTTCAAATTGTTTCAGACTATATGCCATCCGAGCTCTTCATTTTAGGGTTAAGGAAACAAGCAGTAGAATATGCACTCAGATATGACCTCCTCCTTTAGCACAAACTGATTCAAAATACAGAAAACAGCACTTTGATTAACTGCAGTGTCCAGGGTGTTCAATCTAATTGAAGATTGTCAATGAATGTGGCTATTTTATATTCAGAATTGTACTCCTATTCCTGTGTATCAAACAGCCTCAATCTTCAAACCCTAAAACTTTCATTGCTTCAGATCTTGCAAGAGTAAAATCATTCACAGGCTTTGTTAGACAGACTGGAGACTGACAGTGTGAGAAGAGAGAAAAACGCCACTGTCTGCAATATATTCACCTTTGCCAAAAACTTCCATCAAAACCTGCATATGAAAGTCAACATGTTCTCCAAGCAATTGATATCACATTATAACAACTATCACCAGCTTCCACCAGCTTTTCCAGCACACTGAACACTTTCACATTAAAAGATGAGCATAATAGAACAGTCTATAAGTCCTCTCAAAACTGTTTCCTATAGATTCTGGTTCACATTGTCATTAGGTCTGAGAAGAAACCTATTCAGTTAGCTCATTACAGCCAATATTCATCAACATCAGAGTTTCTCGAGTAGGTTAGAGGATAAAACATAAAAAACCTTCCTTTAAACTGTCCTCGAAATTCCAAAAGTGAATGTTTCAAACTTAAGGTTATTATGATACTCTGTTCATGCAAGTTCTCAATAATAGCTTCAGACAGCTATTTCTATGGCAAAGGGTTCATTTCATGACCTATTTTATCATCTCCAGCAACCAATTTCTCCAAATAATTGCGCAGCAAGAAAAACCCAATTTCTTCAATTAAACTGGTTTGTATTGAATTACCTGTCAATTACTCAAATGCCGCGTCTTAAACCTTCGTCTTGGGTTATCAACGGTCTCTCCTTATGCATACAGGTGTCTTCATGTAACTTCGTTAACTGCAGGTAAGTGAATTAGGAAGCCCTAATTTTTGCTAGTTTCTATAACACTGCCTTTTCTTCTCAGCGACACAATCCTCCTTCTTAGCGGTTTAATCTGCTCCACCATCACTCCTTTATTTTGATAATATGTGTAAAAACCAAATCACGCCAGCTTAGACCGAGATTCACTGATACCTATCCAACTGCTTCCGCATTATAAGCTATGATGAGCCTGTTTTGTTTCGTGACTAATAACCACCTGAAATCATGCTTAAACAGCAGCATACACGTGCTAGACAACTCACCAAATGTAATTAGTCACTTCCAGATGAAAATCATGATGAAAATCTACATAAAAATCGAAAAAACAAAGGGCCGCGATATTCTTGTAGCGCGCCATTTGTTAAATTTTCATCCAGCGCTACACGAATAACTTCCATGCCAAATTTTCGCTGTTTTTAAATTTTCTGCTAATTTGTCGGAGGTTTAAAAAGTTGCTAGGCTTAGAATCAAGTCTAACTTATCTCTAAATACACATTAATGAATCAATTTTTGATAGTATGACTTTCTTTAACCCCTTTTAAAAAATGCAAAAGACCACAAATCAAATAAAACCTATAAAAAGTATGCCCAAAAACTATCAAATCATCAAGAGAACTCCTAAAGGAGATTAAAACAAAAGCTTAAATGAGAAACAAACCAAAAATTTAAGAAGTCAAGCCAAAATTGGATAGAAAAAATTACTGACTTAACACTACCCATAGATTTAAATCCTCCCCCAGATCCCTAATTTTTTTAGGGATCCATGCTATGAGTATCCATGGTTTTCTGCCTCATCTCTTATGATAGTAAGGATAATACTATTTCATCAAATTTTAAGGTTTCTTGGCTAGCACTACCTATTATAGCATTTAGGTTGTCTCAAGAATTTGGCAAATAACACAATAATGTAATACATTTATCTTCGTCGGACATTTTAATGCCAATACAGGTCATCTGACTTAACATAGTATTATATACATTCAAATGATCTATACATGTGGTATTTTCATCCATTATGAGATGAAACTATTTCGTTTGTAGAAACTACTTTTTTACAAGGTATTTTCATTGATATAAACTCCTTAATATCCCCCAAATATTTACCACACTATCTTCACGGATATGTTCAATGACACTGAGTGTGATAAGCACAGTCTAATTTTACTCCTTTCCTCTCTTTCTAATTTATCCCAATCTTAATGTGATATTCCAGTGGCTTTTGTACCCGGATCCACAACAATGCACTATTCCTGATCTATAATAAGATCCTCCATTTTGAGATTCCATAGCTCAAAATTATCATCGTTAAATTTTTCGATCTCAATTGTCAAAGTTCTTTCCATTCGTTTTCAATGCACAAATCAACACTACAAAGCTTCCTCTCAACCTAGGTTTATCACAGATCCAAGATCTATCAACCGTGTTGAACCCTCGGCAACAGAGGCATCTCCCTGATGCCAATAATCAAGCTCTGATACCACATGTGTAGAGAAGAAAAGAATACATATTTTTTAGTCAAAACAAATATTACACCACAAAATTCACATATAAAACACATAGATTTACCCTAGAAACCCTTAATCAGGAAAACCAACAAACCTTGGAAACACATCTCATATTTTCTCATGATCATTATGAATCAATCACAATAGAATGTAGGTATTTTGTAGCATCAAATTCCCTAATGCGTTAACCCATATTAGAAATATACCCCAATCCCTTAACTGGTATTTAATTACATACATTTAGAAAATTCTCAAAAATAGAAAATAAAAACAACCCAAAATTTTTGGCTCTCTGTGCTCACAATAAAAAAGGGAATGTTGGCCCTTTTCCGTGAAGGTGTCAAATGTATCATAAAGCATGCCACTGAAAGGCACACCTTCCCTCCCTACAACACATGCAAAGAATATAACACATACCCAACACATTCACATACCTCATAATTCTTTTACAATCTTTCTAGTGTGAGTCTTTTGGTGAGTCCATATTCCTTGAAATCGGACTTACTACATACATAATATCTGACCTCATTGCAGTAAGATACATAAGGATGCCAACCATCCTTTTAAATAGTATAGGGTCAACATTTGATCCTTCATCATCTTTCCTCAATTTTAATCCTATTATTACCAGTGTTGGGGTAGACTTAGAATTTGTCATATTAAACCTTTACAACACTTCATTTTCATATTTGTATTATGATATAAATATACCATTTTTTGATTGATGGACTTGAGTTCCTAGAAAATACTTCATAAGCCCCAAATCAATCATTTCAAATCCACTTTCCATGACTGATCTAAAATATTCCATGCCAAAATCACCAATAAATATTAACTCATCTACATATAAGAAAACAATTAACATGTTACCTTGATTGTTGACTTTGATGTACAATGTTGGTTCACATTCACTTTTGTTAAATCCATCTTGACTAAAATAGGAATCAATTCGGTTGTAGCGGACTATAAGATCTTGCTTCAAACCATAAAGTGTGTTCGTCAATATGTACACGTTGTCTTCTTGTCCTTGAACCTCATATCCTTGTGGTTATTCCACATACACTTCTTCCTCCAGATAACCATTTAAAAATTCAAAATTAACATCAATTTAATATACATACCATTTGTTGTATGCGGCTATGGAAAAAACTATTGTGATTATATCCATGCATGCTACAGGAATAAACATTTCATTAAAATCTATATTGGGATGTTGTGTGAACCCTCTTGCTATTAGTGTTTTTTTATGCTTCTACACATTTCCATCTGCATCTTGTTTGGTTTTATAATTCCATTTAACTCTTATCACATCATTATATTTAGGTACATCTACTATCTCCCAAGTTTTGTTCTTATCAATGGATATGTTTCTTCATCCATGGCTTGTTCCCATACATCTTTGAAAACTTCTTCATATGTTTGGGGATGATCAATTCGGTGCAGAATTCTTGTTTTTATTGGGGTCAAACTTACTAAAATTGGATCTCGCGATGGAGAAATACATAGACTACTTTCTAGACTTAGTTTCACTCTTTGTGTCCTCCCGAAATTAGCTTGTGTTGCAACTAGATTAGATACTTGAGTTGTGACATGCCGCACAGTTCTAGGAGTGGTCGAAACTATAAAATTTTTGTTTTCTTATGGCTTTTGTACAACTTCTTCTATCATATCATCATGTGTGAAAACATCTAGATTTTTTAATTTATGTTCTACAATTTTATCCCATGCTTCATTTTCAATAAACTGAACATCACAACTGGTTCTAACTTTATTTGTGACAAGGTCATGAAATTTATATGTTTTAATGTGTACCCCAAAAAAATACATTTTTGACCCTTATTATCTAATTTCTTCCTCAATTAATCTAGAATATGTGCATATTTGACACAACTAAAAACTTTTAAATGAGAAACGCTATGTTTCATACATATCCATGATTCTTGAGAAATTATGTTCTTCACACTCTTTGTTGGACACCCGTTCATAATGTATATATAAGTTGCTACTACCTCATCCCCATATTCATCTGGAAAATGTTTGGATACCATCATACGACATGCCATCGCCATAACGCCTAGATTCTTTCTGTCTGCAACACACTTTTTCTGAAGTGTGTATCATGAAGTGAATCGCTTCTGTGTGCCATGAGCTTGCGGAAATTCAAAAAATTGTTGATACATATTCACCACTTTTTCCTATTATCAAGACTTTGATCTAATATTCACTTTGCTTCTTCACAAGTGCCTTTAACTGCGGAAAATATCCAAATGCATCATATTTTTGTTTTAGAAAATAAACCCAAGTTTTTCTTGTGAAATCATCAATGGGTGTGAGAAAATAATTGTATCTTCCTATGGATGGAGTTTGCATTGGTCCATGGATATCAGAGTGCAAAATTTCAAGTGGTGTCTATGCTCTATATGACTTTCCAATTGGAAAATTCTCTCTATGTTGATTGCCAAAAATGCAGCCTTCACAATTTCTCTCTATTTTTTAAATCAATGGTAAGCATTTTGTCACATTATTCATGTGGAGTAGTTTCATCCCTCCAAAATTCAGATGTCCAAATCTGAAATGGCACAAATAATATTCATATTGTACCTCTGACTAAAATGCTTCTTGAAATTCTTTGTTGCTGTATTGTTTTTCCTTTGTGTCATGCTTGTATCCTTCTTTGTTTTCTACATTGAATGCAACTCATATATCTCGATTGTTTGGTTGATCAAAAACTTAAATTGTATTTACTATAATATGTGGCCTCATCCCGAAGGGAAACGAGCAATTGATTGTCATCTACACCTTAGAAATGAGTTTCTCACTTGGATGTATATCCATAATCACACAGTGATCATCTTCCATGTAGAGTCTATATCCTTTTTGTAGTAGTTTTCCAATACTCATTAAATTGTGTTTAAGACCCTTAACATAATAAACGTCGAGAATTTTTGTATGATCCCCCTGTTTGGTTAGAATACCAAGAGTGCTTTTTCCCAAAATAGTGACTTGGATATTATTTCCAAGTGTGACCTCGGTTTGAATTGATTTATCAAGAAATGAAAATAATTCTAAATTACCATCAAAGTGATTGCTACATATTGAATCTAAATACCATATATCACATGGAATTTATTGAATAACATTACATTCAGTAGGGGATGCACATGCCAAAAATATTGTTCTTGTTTAAGTTTTGGTGTTACATGAGTGGCTTTGACCTTGCTTGCTCTAGTCAAATTCCCTATTCCTACATTCATATGGAAAATGTCCATATTTCTTGCAATAATGACATTGTATTTTTTATTTATCAAATATTTGGCCACTTGGATGACTAGGATTCTGACTTTGATTTATACCAGTGGCATTTGAAGGACTATTGTCACGTCCTCCTCTAGAAAAACGTCTTCCTCTTCCTCTTAAATTAGGTATCCCTTTTTCTCTTCCACAAATTATGGATGAATATGCTATAAATGCACCTTCTAATTATGAATTTGATCTATTTATACTATGTTCATGATTGATGAGAGAGGCTTGCAACTCATTAATAGAAAAAAATTTCAAATCTCTGTTTTCTTCCAAAGTCACAACCAAAGTTTCAAACTTTGCGGGAATAATTCTAAGTGTTAGGATTAATTGTAATCCTCCCTTGACCACCATAGTCTAAATATTAATTTCCTAGATTAGGAGTATGTTTCCACTTCATTAGTATCATAGGGAAGTCAACTGGAGCCCACCTACCACTTGATGTCCTAGTTTGTATGAGTTTGGGAGGCCAATCCCTATAATTTAGGAACCCACACTGAGTAATGGGAGTCCCACCATTAGTTCACCCTAGTTGGTGTTGTGTTATGCTTCGATAGGCAATAGTTAGCTCATCTGCAATTACCCTAGCACCACATTTCCATGATTTGAGGAATTTAGTTTCCTTCGCTCACCAACCTTGGTTAGTTAAATGATTATGAACTAATTCAGTTCTATGAAGTTGCACTAGTGAGCCTCTAGTGGTGATTTTTCCATAGTTAGTGATCTATGGAGTCATTCCATGCCATGGGATTCGAATAAATCCTAGATGATTCAAATTTCCTTTATTGCATCATGGATATATGTGACATACATATTAATGATTTTGAGATTAATGTTATGCGGCCAATTTTTTGTCTCTTATCTATTTAATTTCACGATGATTGTTTGATCATTCTACTCTGAATTTATTCTTCCTCCTTTAATATTATTTCATAGTGACGTTAAATCCATATTGAACATCATGAAGCTTTGCTAAATTGAACATGGTACCGAATAAAGTAATCATGACAAATTCAATCCTCGAAAACTTTTATTGACGTACCATAAGAAACTGGGTTGCACATAATTCTTGGTATTTGTGCCTTGCTCCTTTTGGAATTATCCAAATAAGTATAGCCAAGTGTGAAGCGCCATGATAATGTGTAGATGTCAAAGTAGAGAGTGATTGAATTGGTTTTCATTCGAATTGAAAGTTATTTTGCTGGTAAATTGTGTAGAAATAATAGCTCCGATACTAGGAATAAATTGAGTATTTAATACTATGTATAATCACAAGATAAAGATATAGCTACATGATATTTATCACAACCATGCACAAGGAAAATAAAGAGAGAAATAATGAGACTGAATACAAGAGAAGTGGAAATGATCCAATATATTTATGTGTATTATTGATCAACATATAGTGCATAAATAATACATCCCTGATAGGTAAAATCAAGTTGCTAAGGAGACAACTCATGCTATCTCATAAAGCAGGCTTACTAAATATGATAAACCCCCATAGGTGACTAAAGCACTTTCCAAATCAGTTAAGGAGCTAAATAATTGGATAAAGCATGACTGAGTTGTCATGAGTGACGGAAAAACATGATAATCATGGAATTTGGAGAGAAACTAATGGATTATGGGTTTGCCACAAAACATAGGAGTTTCCTAGTTGTTTAGATTTACCTTATACACTGAAAAGTAGGAATAAAGGAGTATAAATACAGAGTAAAATTTTATTTGTCCATGAAAAACAAGGAAAAGAGGAAAACCACATGGGAACAAAACCTCTGCTAAAAAATGGACATGGGAAAACAATTATGAAGGTTAATGGCAGCCATCACCATGCATCACTCACTTCAAGTAGTGATCTCAAGTAATTTAATATCTCATTAGTAAAACACTTGGTGAAAATATCAACAATTCGCTCTGTTGAAGGCCAATATCGCAAGGCAATCACCGATCATGCACTAACCCCCGGAAGTAGTGCATATGAATATCTGTGTCCTTGGTCCTCTATATCTGTACTAGATTAATGGAAATATTGATTGCACTTTTATTTTCACACCAAATGATAGTGGGTGAATCAAGTGCAACATCAAGTTCCCGAAGAATTTCTTGCAACCACACACATTTTGTAGCTGCATTCACAACTCCTCTGTACTCGGCCTCAGCTGAAGAAAGGGAAATAGTGTGATTTTTCTTACATGAAAAAAAAATGGGACCATTGGAAAGAATGAATACAAAATATTAAGTTTATTGTATGTCATTGGGATCTCCATCGCAATCCCAATAAGAAAATCCTACTATTTTTAGTGGAGAACTAGCAGCATAGTGTACCTCAAAGTTCCTGGTGCCTTGAACATAGTGGTGGATCCTCTTGGATTCCTTCCAATATATCTAATGTGGCTACTGCATATATATTTCTACACCACTAAAAACATATTATAAATCAGTTCTAGTATGATTGAGATACAACAAGCTCCCGACTAGTTGTCTGTAAAATGAGCAATCTACCAAAGGAGAGTCACCGATTTCACCTAGTTTTATGCCAAAAAGGAATGGAAAATTGAATTCCTTACATTCATTCATATTAAAAATTAATAACATGTATGAATTATAATTCTTTTGTTTGATCATGATTCCACTTTCATATTTCTTAATTTCCAAACAAGGAAATTGTTTTAGCAATCTTAGATCAGTCATTGCAAATTCACTGTGTAAATATGCTTTAATTGATCCAATTTATTTGGTGCAGCTACCTGTAATCAAAAATTCATCAAAATAAAGCACTAGGACCTAAAATAAATCACCAATATTCTGCTTATAAACATTATTATCAAATTGCATCAAACAAAGCCAATTGATAGCAAAAAAATATCCATTTTGGCATACCAAGCCGTTGGGGCTTTCTTGAGGCCATATAGTGCCTTCTCTAACCTGCAAACAATGGACGAATCCTCTTGGAAACCTTCAAGTTTATGAATTTATATCTCTTCACGTATATCACCATGACTAAATGCACTTTTTACATCCATGTGGTGGACCTCCCAGTGCTTACTAGTAGCAATGGCTAAAACTAGCATGATTGAATCCATCTCTGTAGCCAGTGCAAAATTCTTTGTATAGTTCACTCCTTCGAATTGAAAAAATAATTTGGAAAAAAATATTGTATTATATTTTATATCATACCCATCAGCATCAACTCTAGTCCTATAAACCCACTTGCATTGAACAAGCTTCCTCTTGGGAGGCAAGGAAACCAATTCCAAAGTTTCATTCTCTTGTAGAGAATTGAATTATTCTTGCATGGTTGACTGCCATATTGGGTCATGAGATTATTCCTGATATGATTGTGGATCCAATCCAACCATCATATATCAATTATTGGCAAGGGAAAATTCACTTTCATAAAAAGCATTGTGAAATTGTGATCTTGTCTTCCTAGGATCTAGAGGATTTGTTGTTAAATCTCTAGCAGCTTGTATGGTTTTCTATTCCCACTTGGGCCTTGAGAGTGAGTCATGTACATAAAAATAATATTCATACATATTATTATCAAAAATATCATAGAGGGAATCATCACTTACATCATCTTTTTGTTGAGGAGAAGAGTATGACATCGGTGCTAGTGAAGAAGGAAGAAAAGGGTAAAGGAGTAGGAGTTGATGGTGATCCTCCTGAAACTTATCAAGATTTCTCTTCTTCCCATACTTCTCATTCAAATAATGCAAGTCATAATATTCCTTATTTCAAATTGGATGTAAAATTTGAATTACCTATTTATAATGGAGATTTAGATGCTGAAAAGTTAGACAATTGGATCAAGCAGCTTGAAGTATATTACAGGGCGTAGGGCATTAATGATGACCCTTCCAGGATTCAATTGGCCACTTTGAGGATGAGTGGTATGGCTCTTACTTGGTGGGAGGGAAAGATTCAGCAAGTTCTTCGAAATAATGGTAAAATTATTTCAGTTTGGAATGAATTCATTGAAGTATTAAGAAAGCATTTTTATCCTTTAGGTCACATGCAGCAATTAATAATGAGCTGGAAAACTTTTAGACAAGCTAAAGGACAAAGCATTCAAGAATATACTCATGAATTTAGAAAGAGGGCTATTGCATTGAATGTTGCATTGGATATGCAAGAAACTCTTCTTAAATATATTGGTGGCATGCATTCTTATTTGCAGCATACTTTGTTAATGTTTAACCCCAGTAATTTGGATGATGTATGTGTTCAAGATACACATTTAGAAGCTAGGGGTAAGCATGATAATGATTCTTTTATAAAGAAGTCATCTAAATTTGACAACAAAGATAAAAGAAAAGATAGGAGAAAGAAAACAACTACCATCATGAAAGAGGGTGAAAAATCCACATGCTCGCATTGTCAGAAGGGACTTGATGTCTCTAAGTGTTGGAAACTTCATCCGGAGTTAAGGCCAAAGAAGTATGGAGGAAATTGTTGGGCTTAGGGCAGACCTGGGTTCTATACTTTTGTCTTCACACCAACAAAAGACCCACAGTGTTGGCCCTTTCGGAAACAACCTGCGAACAGGTTACAGTCTCACCCGAAACAGCTATGGGGTGCCTCAGAATCAGGTTTCTGCAAGCAGAAGAGGGATATTACTGTACCTTTAGATTCTAACAAATCATAATCATAAAATACAGAGCTTGATATTTACTTATTTAGCTTCATGGTTAGATAAACAAACAGTGCCTTGCTTAACCCTTTACTAGGAATTCACAGCGAAGTTATTATTTAGTAGTGATCTTACTTATCAGTTATATATTTATCAATGCATAAAAGAACATAACAACAACACAACAGAACCACAACACATGATATAATGTGGTTCACCCCCAGTTTAGGGGCTACTTCCATAGAACTATGTTTTGTTCAACTCTTTACAAAACCATAGTTCGGATCTGCACACTCAGCTGCAGATCCCTTCAATTCCTCAAAGCTATGCACTAAGTTGCAGCTCTCTGCACACACAGCTGCAGATCTTCTTAATCACCCAAAACCCTCTGTGCACACAGCTGGGACTTAACCTTTCTTACAAAACAAGCCTTAGCTTCGCATCAATTCATCTTTCATCAAAAGCCTAAACTAACTTCTTTACAAGAGTGCTTATTTATAGTGCACTTATTACAAAACCATGAGCTTAAACCATGGGCACCCCGAACCCCTAAACCCTGGACTTAAACCATGGGTTTATTACAAAAATAAGGATTTTACTTAACCCCGACACCCCTAAGACTATTTTGAGCCGTAACTCCACTTACAAACTTCCACAAAAACCATGGAGTTACCAAAACTAGGGACCGTTAAGGTGCGCGCCCCAACAGAAATAAAAATAAAGATAAGGATAATCAAGCAACTACTGTAGCCATAGTTCAAGACTTGGGATCTGATTCAGGTGATGAGACTAAGATCACAACAATTGGGATCCAAGGTAAAGATAGAGGAACCTAAAAGAATATCACTTGTACAACATGAAGTGCAGTTGCAGTAAAGCATGCCTTTCCCAAATTATGGCATGAATCTGATGATTATTCAAAAGACTGTTTATGATTATGTAAGGAATTGTGTGATGTGCAAATCTATTGATAAAAGGTTGGGATTGTACACACCTATTCATACTTCATGTCATCCTTTTAAAAATGTTGTAAGGGACTTTGATGGGAGACTACCAATTAGTTTGTGCTTTCAGTATATTAGGGTTCATGTTGGGCTTCCTATGACTATTGTACATGTTTGGCACTTTCAAATATTGGGGAAATTTTTGGTCAATTTTATGGAGTCTTGGGGACACTAATTTTGAAAGGAGCACAATGTATTGTTCACACATTATTGGGCAAACATGGGTATTCAATAGAACAGTCATTCAATTTCTCCAAACTTATTGTGATGAACATCCTAAGGATTGGGATGAACAGTTGCAGTGCATTAAATCTCCTTTTGAGGCTTGTTTTGTTATCCATTGAAGTCACATGTGGAATTTTCTTTCGGCACAAAAGATGTGAGAGGTGGACATCATAATGCCAAGAAAATAGTGCAACAGATAGTGCAAGAACAGCAGGAGACGAGCCAGGCAAAGTACAAAGCCAAGCATGACAAGTATTGAGTTGATCATCAATTTCAGGTTGGTGACAAAGTTTGGTTACATATCACCAAGGAAAGAATGAAAGGTGAAGGTAAAAATATTAAGCCTATCAGGAATGGTCCTTTTGAGATCTTGGAAAATATCAGTACTAATGCTTTTCGCTTGAATTTACCTCCATACATGCAAATCTATTCAGTTGTCAATGTTGAGAATTTTAAATTGTATGAGCCTCCTATGATCATGGATGAGGAAACTAACATACAGATTCGTTCAGTTGATGATATGGCACCTGAATACATGAAAGAGCTACAGGATGATGTTATTCTTGATAGAAATGTAAGGACTTCATGAAGGGGGAATTTTGAGTACCTTCACATGGGGCTTAAAGGCATGCATCCTAGCAAAGCAAGATGGATGGAGATTGGAAGAGTGAGGGAGTTGTACCCTCAATTACTTGCAGAGTGATTCAGGATTTTGGTGGTCCAAAAGATCTCCAATGGGGAGGAATGATCCGATGGATTATTCATCTTCAAAAATTACACTGATCCAATATGGTACAATGGTTATTAATCTATGTTTTTAACTCATATGCTAAACATCATGCAGTTACAGCTGCACAGTCATAGCATAGCCCGTGCAGTTGTAGCATGGGCCACACAGCTTGCACACCATCAAGGGGAACATCGCCTGGTTCATGAAAAACCCACACGGTCACGTATGCTGCGATGTTTGAGGATGCTGTGACATTGTGGAGATTAGTTATATGCTGTGAAAGTGGATCAGTTATATAGCGAAGTCCTTATATGCTGTGACAGCGGATCAGTTATATAGCGAAGTCCTTATATGCTGCGACATCGGATCAGTTATATAGCGAAGTCCTTATATGCTGCGACAGTGAATCAGTTATATAGAGAAGTCCTTATATGTTGCGACAGCGGATCAGTTATATAGCGAAGTCCTTATATGCTACGACAGCAGATCAGTTATATAGCGAAGTCCTCATATGCTGTGACATTTGGTATAACAATGAATGCGACATTTTTTTGGAATAGTTTGGTGGATATTCATATGATATGGATATAACATATGTTCCATTATTGGCATTTGGTTCAGTTTTGGCATTTGTAATGGCTCTGTCACATAGATGAGTTGGCAGTTAGGATATGATGTGGAACAGTCTCGTTTGAAATGTTTTGGCAAGATTTAAAAACAAGTAACATAAGCTTATCATTAGAGGAAATTTCAACTCAAAATGGGCCTTTTAACTTTTATTCAAATTCCATGTCATCATAAGTTAGCCAATGAAATTGATTTAAATTTGAAATACCGTATAGGTCTTAAACACATTTTTAATATAAATTTGGGGATAGGTATCATAAAAAAAAACTACTTTTTTTGTTTGTATTTTTGACATATCTCCCCGTGTTTTTACTCAAATTTCGATTGGGAGAGCTCGTTGGATGCGGAATTAAATTCCACATCCAACGATTACCCACTCGGCATACTTTTGACACCCCACTACCCCAAAAACAAGAAATACCTAAAAAAATGGAATGATGACATCATCATTCCATTTTTTCAGGTATTTCTTGTTTTTGGGGTAGTGGGGTCCATCAAAAGTATACTGAGTGGGTACTAGTTGGATGTGGATTTTAATTTTGCATCCAATGAGCTCTCCCATTCGAAATTTGAGTAAAAACACAGGAAGATATGTCAAAAATACAAACAAAAAAGTAGTTTTTTTCTTTTCTTCCTCAAAAATTAATAAATATTATTTTATTATTTTAACTATTATTTTATTAGTT
>LPNX010680513.1:85780-98767 GCA_001517045.1 Pseudotsuga menziesii
GGTGGAACTGAGTACGGACCCAAATCTTTTAATTTTGCTTGTAAAAACCTTTTCGGCAGCTTATGTCTTTTCTGTTAACGCCTTTAACTGCCGAACATGGGCCCTTTCGGCAGCTAACTGGCTTCCTGCAAAACAGAGTTAGCTTCCGAAACCTGTCTTTTTACCTTTTGAAGCACAAGACTCACAGATATAAAATTTTTAACCCATCCTATCACCCAAAATGACGGTGTACTTTTTTGGGAGATAACAGTTATGAAATTTCAAAATAGCTCCTCGGCAAATGTACGATCACTAGTGAAAATCCTGGGCAGATTCACATGCCTACTAGGCCCAACGAAGGAAATAATGTTAAATCGACCCTCACAGAACATAAGATGGAGTACGACATTGTGGAGGATATCAAGAAGGTGAGGGCAAACATCTCCTTATTTGAAATGTGCAATGTGCCACAGCAAAAAGACAAGCTATTGAAAGTGCTTGAAGAATCAAAAGAAAAGTTTCCCACTGACAATCTACCCCAAGAAGAAGAAATTTGTGAAACAAGTATGGGAGGTAAGCCTAAAAGTAAGAATCCACCTTTTCTCCTCACTTTTGAAATCTTCAACCATAACGTGCATAACTGCCTAGTAGACTCGGGAGCATAAGTCAATGTCATGCTATTGTCGGTCTACAAAAAGATAAATGGACAACCTAAACCATCTACCTGGAGGGTTGTTCAGTTGGATAGAATGAATGTGAAGGTAATTGGAGAAATGGAGGATGTTCTCGTTCGCTTATCTTCCAATGATAAGGTGTGTCAAGTCATCGATATTGTGGTGGCTGACATACCGGAAGCTTATGGAATTGTTTTGAGCAGGGATTGGTTGGCTAAGCTGAACGGATATTTCACCTCAGAATGGTCACATCTGTGGATGCCATATAAAGGAATCCCAAATCAAATTAAAGTGTTGGGGGAGCCCCACATGAACCACAATGTTACTCAGTTCGAAGGGAAAAATGAACCAGTGAACCCTATTTTGGGAAAATATTTTATTGCGTTAGAACTGGGAAACTATCAAGCGAAAGAAGCCAGTGATACATCAGACACTCAGCCTGATATCCTTTGGTTTTCATAGGCTGATGAAATCGATTGTAAAATAGTAGACTTAGCTGAAGATGTAGATGTCAGTTCTCATGTAGTAGTAGGTAGTGATTTTTGGACGCTTTTCTTTGATGGTTCTAAAACTTTAGAGGGGTCGAGATCCGGCTGTGTCCTGATTGACCCTATGAAAAGCAAACATTTTCTTTCATGTAGGTTAGAGTTTGAATGTACCAATAACAAAGCTGAATATGAAGCATTGGTTCAGGGGTTAAGGAAAGCAATTGAATTAAAGGAAAATAATCTGAAAGTGTTTGGAGATTCTGAAATAATTGTAAAACAAATTTGAAATCAAATACATTGCATTTCTCCTCATTTAAAATCTTATCAAAATGAAGTATGGGATTTACTTAAATGTTTTAATGCATTTAACATTGTGTTGATTCCAAGACTTAAGAATGCAGCAGCTGACTTGTTGGCCACATCAGCTATGAGGCTTGTGCCCTCTAATAATCGGTGCTCTGTTGAATTGCATTTCAGGTCCTTAGTTCCGGATATGATTACCAATATATGAGTGTTTGATGACGATCTACAGATTATAGAATGCTTAACGAATGACAAGGAATTCAAAGGGGTGATTATTGATGATGAAGAACATCAGGCCGAGCTGAAATTCGATCATTTCATTCCTAAGGGAGTCAGAACTTTAGAACGGATGTTTGATTTAAATGAAAAATTTAGAAGA
Source organism: Pseudotsuga menziesii (assembly GCA_001517045.1). Taxonomy (NCBI): domain Eukaryota; kingdom Viridiplantae; phylum Streptophyta; class Pinopsida; order Pinales; family Pinaceae; genus Pseudotsuga; species Pseudotsuga menziesii. The sequence goes on from LPNX010680513.1 coordinate 87,604, forward strand.
CCAGTAAATGTGAAGACTCATAGCTCATCTCTATAGTTTGAGTTGATTAATTTGGGGACTGAGATGAAGCCTAAATATGTGAATCTTAGAAAATGTTGTTCACCAGCTGAAAGGAATAAGTTCATAGTTCTTTTCAAGCAATACAAAGATGTTTTTTCCTGGACGTATGAAGATCTGAAGACATATGACACCAGTATTATCCAGCATGTTATCCCCATCAAATATGGAATCAAACCTTATCAGCAGCCTCAAAGGAAAATGCATCCAAAATTGGAACCTCTAATCCAGAGTGAAGTTAAGAATTTATTGGATGTTAGAATCATTTTTAAGGTTAGACACTCGGATTGGGTTACAAATCTGGTACCAGTGAGGAAGAAATTTGGAGAAATCAGGTTATGTGTGGATTTTAGAAACTTAAATCGCGCTTCAGATAAAGACAATTATCCTATTCCACCCATGGAGAAAATACTGCAAATGGTTTCAAGTCCTGAACTTTTCTCTTTATTAGATGGATTCTCAGGCTAGAATCAAGTATTAGTAGCCGAAGAAGACAGACTAAAAACAACTTTCAGGACTAGGTGGGGAACCTTTGCTTACAGAAGGTTGCCTTTTGGACTCATAAACACAGGAGCTACCTTCGAGAGGGCTATGGACATAGATTTCCATGGTATGATTGGATGCAGTGCTGTAGTATACCTCGATGACATCACGATATTCTCAAAGAAAAGAGAGCAACACGCATTTCATCTAAGGCATATTTTTTAACGATGCCGAAAATATGGTATCTCACTAAACCCCAAGAAGTGTGTGTTTGCTGTTATAGAAGGTAATTTGTTGGGTCATGTGGTGTCTAAGAAGGGGATCTCCATAGACCCATAAAGGATCAAAGCCATTGAACAGATTCCCTTGCCCCATAATAAAAAGGGCATGCAATCATTTATGGGGACAATAAACTTCGTGCGAAGGTTTATGCTAGATTTCGCTCAAATTGTTAAACCTTTGCAGCAAATGGTAAAGCAAAATGTATAGTTCAAATGGACTGATGTAGAGAAGAACGCATTCGGTAAGATTAAAACAGCTGTTGCACACGCACCTTCCCTCAAAAGTCCATATTTTGATAAAGATTTTATTCTGTACACTTTCGCCTCTGATGATTCACTAGCAGTTGTGCTGACCCAGAAATAAGATGGGGGAGATGATTTCCCCATATCATTTATGAGCACTAGTCTACAAGGGGCGGAATTGAATTACCCTACTGTGGATAAACAAGCTTAAGCAGTGTTCAAAGTGGTGAAACAATTCAGACCATATATACTGAAGAACCGGACAAAGGTAATAGTTCCACACCCAGCTGTGAGGTCTCTTTTCGTACAAAAGGAGCTAGGAGAAAGGAGAGGCAACTGGGTAACGGCTCTACTAGAGTATGAAATCGAATTCAAGCTAGCCTCCATAGTAAAAGGGCAAGGATTGTGTGAACTGATGACTGAAAGTAAAGATGATAAAGAACATGACTGGGAAAACAAAGCTGAGTTACATTTAATGGATGTATGTCCTCTTTTCATAGCTCCGAACTCTTGGTATCGAGACCTTGTGCATTTCCTTCAAGAAGGATTGTTACCAAAAAATTGGAATTCTAAGCAAAGAAGAGCACTATGTCTTAAATCAGCCTCATATCAAATTATTGAAGAAATATTATTCAGGAATAATTATGATGGAGTTCTTCTTAGATGCTTAGTGAAAGAAGATGCGAAGAAGGTAATGATAGATTTACATGATGGGCCTACTGGAGGACATTTTTCCAAAGATACTACAGCTCATAAAATTCTCAGAGCTGCATACTGTTGGCCCATGCTGTTCAAAGATGCACACACCCATGTTAGAAAGTGCGACGTTTGTCAAAGGTGTGGTGGAAGACAAGCTAAAGCAGCAGGACCGTTAAAGCCAGTGATGATAACAAATCCTTTTGAGCAATGGGGATTGGATATCATTGGGGAGATAAAGCCGAATTCTCCTCTGCAACACAAGTATATTCTGACAGGAACCGACTACTTCACTTGGTGGGTCGAAGCCATTCTGTTGCGTAAAGTAAACGAAGATGCGGTCATGGTTTTTTTGCAATACCATATTATGACCAGGTTTGGAGTTCCAATTTCTTTAGTCTTTGATAATGCTACTTACTTTTCCTCCATTAGATTAACTGCATTTTCTCATGAGAAAGGAATTAAGTTGCATTACTCTGCTAATTACTATCCACAGGGAAATGGTTTAGCTGAATCCACAAATAAGAATCTGATTAGGATTTTAAAAAATATAGTGATAGAAAATCAAAGGAGTTGGCACTCAGCATTACCAAATGCTCTTTGGGCTGATAGGGTCACCCCCAAGATTTCATTAGGTGTGTCCCCATATACCCTTGTTTATGGGAAGGAGGCCATTCTACCCCCCAATATCATGTTACCCTCTTCCATAATCACTCAAGAATCCAGAGGATCAGATAATGAAGTCTTGCAAATGAGGATATATAATCTCCTGAAGGCAGAAGAGTCTCGATATAAGGCCAGCAAATGTTTTAAACAACAACAAGAGGTAACAAAGAGATGGTTTGATAAACACAAGGCTTGAACAAAAGAATTCAAGGTGGGAGATTTGGTTCTCAAGTGGGACCATCCCCATGATGAAAAAGGAAAACACACAAAATTTCAACAATTATGGGTAGGACCTTTCCAGATTGTAGCAAATCTCTACCCCTCAACCTATAAATTTCAAGATTTACAGGGGTGGGAAGAGAACTTAGCGGTAAATGGTTGTTACTTTGATTTATGTAGTTCTGTTTTGTTTTAGTTTAGATTTTGATTGATTTCAATAAAAGGAGGCAAACTCTTGGTTGCATGGAGAACATCAAAATTCTAGAATGATTAAAGTTCTTAGGTGTAAGACTGTGTATTATTGTTTATCTGTAAGAATTTCTTCTATTTTAGCAGTTTTCCCGAATGGCTATGAACACATTGAAGTCCTACTTAATCCTTGTAAAAAAAACAAGAATCAAAAGGTCTAGAATACTATTTTGAGGCTCCGTCCATATCACATCTTAAAATGTCCTAGGGAGTGACAACAAAGGGCCCATGGAAAGGAAGTAGGGTAAACATTATATTGTATATAAATGATCCCATGCCAAGAATTGAATGCCAAAAGGCAGATAAGAGTCAAAAGCTCCTATGAAAGCATGATGTACCAAAACAAAATACTGAACCATATAAGTACTAAATTGCGAAAAGTTCCTCTCTGTCCATGAGCTGAAAATTGAATACATCTCTCACACAAAAGGACATTATGGATAGAGGAGCCTGAATAAAAAATTCAGAAAGAAAGGCATGCATGAGGACTCATATGAAAAGGACAAAAGTTCAAGAACACAAAAGGTGCAAAAATGGCATGGGAATGAGGAACAAATGAATATTTCTGTTTACCATATGCTACAATCCTGTGGTGTCCAAGCTGGCAGCTATCTGAAGACAGAGGTAACAAATGAAACTCATCTTCCTAGCCTCAAAAGATTTATCTTGAATTGAAAATATTGGTTTCCACTCTCCTAAATTGGACTCACATCAATGATTAAAAGTACATATATTTTCCATTTGAGAAATCTAGATATCTAGAAGAATTCAACATGTTCATTTGTTGTTAAACAATCTGTTACTCAAGAAATAATTGTCCAGAGATCTAGGTCCACCAGGTAGTCGTCAATTGTTGCATCTGCAACTGTTTCCCCAAATTTTCAAAATTTTGGACCCCCTTGATAATTTTTAGCATTGCCTAGAATTGTTTGGATCCATGAACTTTGTTTTTGTTTTCCTTTTGCTATAGTTTTGGACTATTTTGAGGTTAACTCTCTTCATGCTTTTCGGAAAATTGCTTATGTCTGAAACTGCTGTGTGTTGTGGAATTTAGAGTTTGGTTTTTTCCCTTTGAGCTGCGGTTTCTTTCTTTGTTCTCGGAAGCATATTCTCATTCTAGCCATTGTTTCGAAGGCCATTTAAACAACGTATCAGAGCCATGTTTCCTTAGGGAGCCTCCGTTGCGGAAGTTGAACGATGAGCATTCCATAGGATAGTCTTTGATTTCTCCGATGTCGTGTTCTATTGTTTTGACTTGTTTGCATTATCAGAGGTTGATCAAATTTTGGGTTGGGGTTGTTTGATTTTGTGAAGCCACTTTTTGGGCCGCTGCATGACCTTAGGTTTTCAGAACACTTAACGTTTCATGGTAATTTCTGCGCCTATCGAAACATTTTTGGATTTTGATCGAAGGCTGTAGTCTTTTTTCTTTCCACCATTGTGGCTCCTGAGAGAACTAAGTGTCCGCCATATAACCACACCGCTCGTCGATGCTTTTTCTGGGTTTTGTCATTTTATTCCTTTGACCATGGGGCTCGTAGTCTTTTCATCTTCCGCTATTGCAGCTATATAACATGCTCACCTTTCGATGTTGATGTCTTTTTGTTCGTCGACAGGGAACTTTACCGTCCGATGCTTTGGCATGTAGTTCTTCCGATTTCGATAGGTTTAACTGTCTTGCGGAACTCATTGTCCATTTGAAAACTGTCGTTGTGGCTGTAAGTAAGACTGTTTGACTAATGTCTCAGTGTCTTAAGCCGTCGATAAGGTTTTCTTCGTCGTCTTCTGATTTTTTTTTTTAAACCCTGTGTGGACATTGGTTGGTTTTTTATTCCTGTTAGGGCTTCAAAATAAGAGTGCAGTACAGAGTTTCATTTTGAGAATCAGTTTGTCTTGTTAGTATGGTTTAAGTTTATTGAAAAGATGCAATCCTAATTAATGATGAAATTTTGTTTAACTACAGGTGAACTCGAAAGATTATTCATATTTGCTGCTGCGAGAAGACTTAGTTAAAGGACAAAGCTGAGGAAAGTTGGCTAAAAGTGATAAGCAAAGTTTGTTCTGAAATCAACGGATTTAAAAAAGGGAAAAATAAAAAGACAAAGTAGAACCAATAGCAACAGAGTCCCCATTTTTGGAAAAGGTTTAGCAGTTACTGATCTAGTCCCGTTTTATGAAGTCCTCATAAGTTGAAATTCAAATGTAACGCATTATATGAATCATGAGCACTCACAAACTGACAAAATTGTGAGATTAAAACGGTCTGGGAAACCAGAAGGTCAAGGGGCAAGGGGAACCCAAAGGTTTTCGGGTTTCTTTTTCTTCATAAAGATAGGAAAGTTATAGGGAAGAAGGGGCTTTTTCCCTGGAAAAACTTGTAAGTTGTGATTTGTAAGAGGAACTATTTCGTTTTACAATAAGGAATTGCAAATTTTGCCTGTTGGAGAAGGTGTTGTGTGGAATATTTAAATGTGATAAATGAACAATGTTGAAGGGGAACTATTTCATTTTTAGCTTTTGTCTATTAACTGTGAGATCGTTCTAACTCTTTGAACCTAAGTACTTGTATGAATGATCCCTGGTTCATTTTTTTTTTAAATTTCCACTATAGGTGATGAATGTTGTTCATAAGCAATTGGCTATCTGGTTGTTAAATATCTTTAAATGTTCATGTGTTTTGGAAAGACGTATCAACTATCTGTGATTTCTTTTACAACGCATGCACAAAATACATTGCTCATTAATAAGTAATAAGCTCGATCCCTAGGGATAGGTTAGGTAGTTAGTTTTAATTTCTTGCTATGTGTGTGATTTAGATGCACGAGAGTCTAAGAATAGAGGTAAGAACCTGCGCATCACATTGTGAATACTCCTTGCATTCCCTATCGATCTGCATCTTAGGTAGGCACGTGCATATCATACTTAAAGTCATAAAATATATACAGTGGATCGGTCCACAACTGGTAAAACCTTTTATTTTTGTTACTTGACCTACGGTAGCTGGACCACAAACCGGATGGATTCCCTATACCAAACAGTCATGGGCTAGTTGGGAACGTTGACTAGGGAGAATATGTTGTAATCTCACAGATCACATAAGGTCACCAATAATACATACTCAAACATATATATCTATAAATCAAAGACAAGAGACACGAACAGATAGGATAACAGATTATATTAATGCAATGAGTTCATACAAGGCAAAGAACTGAACTGAGTTCTCGTTTGGCTCAACAGCCTAATATATACAATTTACAAACAGTTACAAAATAACTACCTGTCGGTTCGATGAACCGACACGAATTTTAGTTAGTCGACTTAATCTTCTAGTTTAGTAGGCCGACCGACTTAGTCAGCTGATTGACTAAGTCGGCATATCGACTTAGTTGGTCGATCGACTAAGTCAGTCTTCGTTCAAGTCGACTTTGTCGACCTGCTCCTTTCTACATCTCCCCCATGAACAAAATGTTTCTTCATCCCGAAGAAACAGGGAGGTACAAAATGATGTTTGTCAAATGATATTGTGGTGGACTGTGCATACGGATGGTTGGTCTTTTTTGGATGTAGATCTCGACAATGGCCGGAGCTGTGATGGCAAGGTGATGTTGAAAATCCATCCAACTCTGCAAAGCTTTCTGGGATTTTATCGTTAGTGTAGTTAAGCTTGACAGGACCGACATCTTTTCAGAGAGTGGGACTTCCGCAATTTTCTCCATGTTGGGGCCCAAGATCTGGTTCTATTCTTCGGCTGTGTCGATGAGTCTTTTCATCTGTGGGCAGATGATGTTGAATTTCTCTAAGTTTGGAAGAGCCTGTTGCACCCACGGATGTGCTTCCCATTCCAGCTTCTACAGCTTGTTGGTCTCCAGCACTATTTGTTCTTCTATTGTCTGCCTGAGTGCTGCCTCTGTCATCTTCCTGCCATTCAAAGCCTGAATTCCTTGACGAGTCTCTCGTGTCTATTGATAGACCTTCCCATAGTGAGTAGGCCAATCTCTTAAGACTTCTTTAGTGACAACAGACTCCTCCATATGGTCTTGGAGCACTTTGTATGCCTCTGAAAAAGCATTGTGCTGTGCCAGTAGCAGTCAGGAAGTCTCTTCCTTCTGTTCTTCTTTCGTCTCTTATAGATGTGCCTGGATGGTCGACATGATGCTCTCAAAAAGATGATATGCTCGTTCAAGCGGTCTATATGTGTCAACTTCGACAGGTCCTGGAATGACGGACTGAACTAGGGTCCTGCACTTGTCGAGAAACTCGACCTGTTCTGTATTTTTGTCATTGAGCTCTTTGGTTTTTCGTGCAGTCCTTGTCTTTGCTTCCTTAGCCACAGTCTTGAGGAGTTGGCCGACTTCTATGTCGGTCAACAAGCTTGCATCCTTTAAGCTGATCCGAAGTCTGGAAGGATGATTCTCTTTCTTCTTCTTTTTCTTTTTTGCCTCTGCCTCCTGGGTACCTGCAACAGTTGAAGGGGGGCCTGTGGTTGGTGGGGTGGGGTTGAAGTCGATGGTTTTTCTAGCTAGGTGGTTGGTATGGTTGCTTCTGGGTGTGAGGATGTAGTTGGTTGGGATAGATCTGGCTGGAAATCAGGGGGTGGCAGAGGTGGTGGGGATGATTATGGCGAGCGTGGAGATGATGGCGACGGTGGTGATGGAGTGGGGGAATGGTAGGGAGAATTAGGTTTGTCGAAAGTGGGTTGTAAACTTACGTCGGATAGTGGATCTATTTCTGGTAGGTTAGTGGTGGGGAAGTTGTCCTGGGGTTGGGGGTTAATGTGTTCTATGGTAGACTGCACCTGGCCAATTATGTCATCTTCTTGGTTGGATCGAGTGAAGGTCGATGTAAGGTGTGAAATTACCTGGGGGTTTGTCCTGCTGCCGGTATAGAGAGGGTTCCTCATGTGAATTTTCTGAGCCGACTGAAACGGCTCAGGAAACGTCTCAAAGAAAGCTTTGAATTCTGTGTCTTTGTCGACTTTTTCTTTCACGGACTTCGGTATCCTGCTTTTGTATAAGTCGAGGGGACTGACCGACTGTTGTGCTGGTGCTTGCTCCTCGACTACTGGTGTCGGTGATGGAGGTGGAGGGGTCGACACAAGGTCGATGACGTCTTTAGGTGTCATCATTGTTTTTTCCTTCTTTGGTCATCCTTCTAGAGCCCCTGTTTCAAGGAATCGTTGAAACTGAGTTTCAACTGGTACTTTGTTGGTGCCTGCATCTTCTATAATGTCCAAGGCAGTAGCTACGAGTTTTTCTTCATCATCAGATGACTTAATAAGAAGCTTGCGCTTACCTTTGCCTTGTTGTACTTTTTGTGCTCTAAGTTTCCTTCTGGCGGTGGCTATCTCCTTGGCCAATTTCTGAATGATGCATTTTGATAAAGCATACTCAAGGTTGTCATGCTCGACTCCATTCATCGGTACCTGAGTTGGGGCGACGCTTGCTGGAGGTGGAGGGGTTTCTTGTTGTTGTGGCTGTGGTTCTATCGGCTGTGGTTCTGTCGACTGTTGTTGTATCGACTGTGGTCGACTCTGGTTGGAGGCTTGATGGTTATTTGTACCTGACCAGTGGGCTCGACCGGGGTGTCCTCCGACACAAATGTACTTATGTAGAGGTTGAGCGCGTAGTATTCCTCTTTCTCCTGGTCGGTGAGTGGCTCATTTACTGAAAATTTGACCTGTTTGGTTGCCTTGGGCACTGGTATTTTGGTCTTCGCCTGTCGAGTCAACTCTCGGAAGACTTGATCTGCAGTCAGGTAGTAATCGAGGGCGGTGGCCTTGGGGTCTTCACCCTGCATATACCAGACCATTGTATGGTCGATCTCCAACTATATGTGAGAATTCTCCTGTAGGTTGCGTCAGATGTTCTGAGGAACCTGCCATCTAGTCGTGCGAACCTGCCATCTAGTCGTGCGAAGCTTTAACTGTTGGAACCAGTTTTCCAGAAATATTTTCCCTTGTGCCAGCTCATGCGGGGTTCCTTTCTGGGAGAAGGGTTTCAACCTATTCATGTGGAACTTTGCCTGTTCCCAGAAGACTGGACTTCCTTCTAGACAGATGTGGTACATAACGATCCAAATAATAAGGGAGGGGAACTTTATGAGTCCTCCCGTCTCTTGGCAGTGCTCACGGACGGTTTTGATCATGTCAGCAACATAATCTCCCCATCTGTAGATTGGACCATCGGTGGCAATTGTGTCGACGGCCTCCAAAATTTCCAATTTGAGGTCGCTACTTCGACCTGCTAAGGTAAGTGTGATGGTGATGATTTTGGCCACAATCTGTGGCGTTCGAGTTGCAATCTTCCCGATCATCAATACTTTGGAATTTTTCCTGGATGGTGATCCCGTAAGCTCTTGGACCAATCCTTCCTTTATTCCGATTGGTACAGGGTTCCCTTGGTTAGACAGGCCAATTAGCTTGGAGATGATATCTTCGGTAATGTTGATCGGTCGGTCGAAGTAGAACTGATCGTTGTGGTATCGACTGATGATAAATTTTACGGCAGCTTCTTTTGTCCCACCAAAGCTTGCCATCAGGGGTGCGTTGGGATAGTTGAATATGGTACTCCATCGGACTTTTTCAGCTGCTTGGGTCATCTTCTTGTTGATGAAGGCCCACTCTTGGATCTCAGCCCAGAGTTTCTGCCATTGGCCCTCCTGTACTTTGGCATTTTTGATATGCTTTAGTCTGCAGACCAAGGGTGTATCCTCATCCTGTAGCTCTTTTTCCTTGGTCGCTGCTCTGGTCTGCTTGGGGGCCATTATGTATTTTTGGTCGGGGTTACTATAGGTTTCTGGGTTTTTAGTCGACTGAATGTGTGAGTGCTCTGTATGTAAGGGGTGTTGTGAATGAACCTTTGATGGTCCCGTATTTATAGCCGATGGTGTGACTGCGTGTGGGAATGGATGTATTAATGGCAGAATTGACGGTCTAGCTGCAATACGTGAGTGTGGAGTAATGGTGAATTGATTTCGATTCTCGAAGTCATAAATGCGCGATGGGACTTTCGAGGTCATCAGTCGGTGTTGGTGCGGAGAATGGTCGACCCGACTGGTCGATGAAGATGGTCAGAGGTGATGATGTCCGTTGTCGAAGTAGTGAGTTCCTATCATGTTTTGTTGTGTCGGGTGTATTACTTTGTTTTTGTAATTTTTAGCTTTTTATGGGTTTTAATTGACGGTTAAGGTCATTATATGATTTTTATTTTTATTTTTATTTTTAATGTTTGAGTCGGGCTCCATTAAAGAGCTTCCGAAATACTAGGCCCTGTAATGTTTTTAGTTGGACTGAACCATTGTGGTGTATCTCTTCGACAAGGTAAGGTGCCATCCATTCTGTGTGGATTTTTTTGGGTTTTCCTTTGACTCAACTATTATAGAGTAAGGCAAGGTCACCGACCAACATTTTTTTGTTTTTGATGTTGCATTCGTCCCATGCTTTCTGCTGTTGCTTGTGAATTTCTTAGTGTTGTATAGCCATGAGTCTATGTTCTTCCAGCTTGCCAAGTTGAAATAGTCAGTCCTTTCTTGCATGTTCGACATTGACATGTAGTAGTTGTGCAATAATAGGTGTCTGATGTCGGAAATGTAGGGGGAGGACTGCTTCTTGCCTGTAGACTAGTCAAAAGGGGGTTTGGTCGGTCGACCGTTTATAGGCTGTCCTATATGCCCAGAGGACCGCAGGGATTTTCTTGTCCCAGTCGTCCTTGTCGGTACTACATATTTTGGTTAACCCTTTTGTCAATGTTTTGTTGAAATCTTCAATCGCATCGTTCGACTGAGGGTGATATGCGGTGCTTCATCGGTGGTCGATGTGAAATTGGTCGGTCAAATTTTTGATGGTTTTGTTGATAAAGTGTAGTCCTTGGTCGCTGATCAATGTGAGTGGGAATCCGAATCTAGTGATGATGTTTTCATAGATAAAATTAGTGGCTACTTCACTTGAACATGTATCGACGGGTTCAGCTTCTGCCCATTTAGTGACATATTCTACAGCAGTGATAATATATCATGCACCTGATCGTTTGGATGGGATAGGAAATGGTCCTATGAATTCTATAGCCCAGATTGAAAATGTGAGACTAGGGTTTACAGATATCAAGGGAATTTCTGTGCTCGGCAGAGGTCGACCAAGTCGTTGACATATGTCACATCGACTAAAAAAGTTTTTGCAATCTCTGTGGATCGTCGGCCACCATAATCCTGACTGTTGGATTTTCTTTGCAGTTGTGTCTGCTTGGAAATGTCCTCCTGTAGGTCCATAGTGT
>LPNX010680513.1:123941-160839 GCA_001517045.1 Pseudotsuga menziesii
CAACATGATCTTTGTTATGCAGTAAGTGTGGCTTCTATATTCATGGATCAGCCTCATGAGATCCATTGGAAAGCATCCAAAAGGATCCTTAACTTTGTTCAGGGAACAAGGACACATGGGATCTTCTATAAGGCAAAATCTAATCTTGATTTGATTGGATTTACTAACAGTGATTGGGCAGGTGATAGCACAGATAGAAAGTCCACTTCAAGCTATGTGTTCATGCTTGCAGAAGAGCCAATCAGCTGGTCAAGCAAGAAACAGAGTGCCATTGCACTCTCATCTACAGAAGCTGAGTACAGAGGAGTTGTTAATGAAGCAACTCAGTGTTTATGGTTGCAGGGTTTACTTGGAGAGTGTGGTTTCGAACCTGAGTACTCAACTACCATCTACTGTGATAACCAGAGTACCATTCGAATCTGCAAAGATCCAGTTTAGAAGCAGTGAACCAGACACATTGAGATTCACATGCACTACATCAGAGAGGTTGTGCATGATGGCACCATTCACCTACTCTTCTGTTCATCTTCAGAACAAGTAGCTGATATCTTCACCAAAGCATTTTGTGAGAAGACCTTCAGCAATCTCAAATTACTGTTGGGGATTGCTGATCATGTTCTAAAGGCATGAGTGGAGATAGGATTCTACAATTTTATTTTACAGTCCATGTTTAAGGGAGGATTTTCCCAAGTTGGTTTTGCCTCTTTCCTTTTTTCATATGGACTTGCAGTATGTAAAAGGGTGACTAAGCCTTGTTGCTAGGCCCTATATTTTTTGATTTATTACTCATAAACTCAGGCTTAAGGGGGGGTGTTAGAATAATCAAACCCATAGTATTACAAACTTAGACATTAATTCATTTATTTTTGTCTTATTTGCCTAGTTCATGAGTCCCACCATGTGCAAGTTGCTAACTGCCTATCCATAGAGGTCAAAGTTTCCATCTTTGACTCATGTAGTGCTTGGGAAAGCCTTAGGAATCAAATCTGCTTTATTCCTGGCCTCCTAGGCACCCTTCTTCTTTTTCTGCTTTATTGCCTGCTTTTTCAGTGTTTTAAGGCACATAGGAAAGCAAGACTAGGTGAGGTGAACTTGTTTTTTGCCCCTTTCATCCTCCACTCTTTACTCGATGCAAAAGCATGTATGAGATGTCATTTCATCACTCATTAGCTTTCCCATGCACCCTTGCCAATTCGTGAGCCTCATGATAGATTTGGGATCAGCTTTTTACACCTATGGGGGATTTGCCTATTTTGGGTAAGCCTGCTTTATGCTAGTTTTGGATGCATCCTTATGCATTCGATCTCTTGATGTATTCTATATATTCAAAAACCTATGTTATTACAGGGTTGGATATTGTACACTCAGTTAATATAATTTTGTGTTACAGCTCCATATTCAGTCTCCATTGTTAGCAATTTTGCATGATCAATTGATAATTGTTGTGGGTAAAATTAATCTAATGCTGGCTTGAATTTCTACACTTTCCAATTGGAAAATTCTCTCTATGTTGATTTCCAAAAATGCAGCCTTCACAATTTCTCTCTATTTTTTAAATCAATGGTAAGACTTTTATCACATTATTCATGTGGAGTAGTTTCATCCCTCCAAAATTCAGATGTCCAAATCGGAAATGTCACAAATAATATTCATATTGTACCTATGACTAAAATGCTTCTTGAATTTCTTTGTTGTTGTATTGTTTTTCCTTTGTGCCGTGCTAGTCTACTTCTTCGTTTTCTACATTGAATGCAACTCGTATATCTCCATTGCTTGGTTCATCAAAAACTTAAGTTGTCTTTACTATAATATATGGCCTCATCCTCAAGGAAAACAAGCAATTTCTTCTCATCTACACCTTAGAAATGAGTTGCTTGCTTGGACGTATATCCATAATCACATAGTGCTCATCTTCCATGTAGACTCTATATCCTTTTTGTAGCAGTTATCCAATACTCATTAAATTGTCTTTAAGACCCTTAACATAATAAACATCGAGAATTTTTGTATGATCCCCCTGTTTGGTTAGAATACCAAGAGTGCCTTTTCCCAAAACAGTGACTTGGATATTATTTCCAAGTGTGACCTCGGTTTGAATTTCTTTATCAAGACACAAAAATAATTCTAAATTACCATCAAAGTGATTGCTACATATTGAATCTAAATACCATATATCACATGGACTTTATTGAATAACATTACATTCAGTAGGGGATGCACATGCCAAAAATATTGTTCTTGTTTAAGTGTTGGTGTTACATGAGTGGCTTTGACCTTGCTTGCTCTAGTCAAATTCCCTATTCATACATTCATATGGAAAATGTCCATATTTATTGCAAAAATGACATTGTATTTTTTATTTATCAAATATTTGGCCACTTGGATGACTATGATTCTTATTTTGACCTATACCAATGGAATTTTAAGGACTATTGTCACATCCTCCTCTAGAAAAACATCTTCATCTTCCTCTAAAATTAGGTATCCCTCTTTGTCTTCCATGAATTATGCATGACTATGCTGTAAATGCACCTTATAATTATGCATTTGATCTATTTATACTGTGTTCATGATTGATGAGAGAGGCTTGCAACTCATTGATAGAAAAAAATTTCAAATCTTTGTTTTCTTCCAAAGTCACAACCAAAGTTTCAAACTTTTTGGGGGAATACTTCTAAATGTTAGTATTAATTGTAATCCTCCCTTGACCACCATAGTCTAAATGTCAATTTCCTAGCTTAGGAGTATGTTTCCACTTCATTAGTATCATAGGGAAGTCAACTGAGGCCCACCTACCACTTGATGTCCTAGTTTGTATGAGTTTGGGAGGCAAATCGCTATAATTTAGGAACCCACACTGAGTAATGGGAGTCCCACCATTAGTTCACCCTAGTTGGTGTTGTGTTATGCTTCAATGGGCAATAGTTAGCTCATCTTCAATTACCCTAGCACCACATTTCCACCTTGGTTAGTTAAATTATTATGAACTAATTTAGTTGTACGAAGTTGCACTAGTGAGCCTCTAGTGGTGATTTTTCCACAGTTAGTGATCTCTGGAGTCATTCCATGTCATGGGATTCAAATAACTCCTAGATGATTCAAATTTCCTTTATTGCATCATGGATGTATTACATACATATTAATGATTTTGAGATTAATGTAATGTGACCAATTTTTTGTCTCTTATCTATTTAATTTCACCATGATTGTTTGATCATTATACTCTAAATTTATTCGTTCTCCTTTAATATTATTCCATAGTGACGTTAAATCCATATTGAATATCATGAATCTTTTCTAAATTGAACATGGTAACGAATAAATTAATCATGCCAAATTCAATCCTCAGAAACTTCTATTGACGCACCATAAGACACTGGGTTGCACATAATTCCCAATATTTTTTCCTTGCTCCCTCTAGATTTATCCAAAGAAGTATAGCCAAGTTTGAAGTACCCTGATAATGTGTAGATGTCGAAGTAGAGAGTGATTGAATTGGTTTTCATTCGAATTGAAAGTGATTTTGCTGGTAAATTGTGTAGAAATAATAGCTCTGATACCAGGAATAAATTGAGGATTTGATACTATGTATAATCATAGGATAAATATATAGCTACATGATATTTATCACAAGCATGCACAAGAAAAATAAAGAGAGAAATAATGAGACTGAATACAAGACAAGTGGAGAATGATCCAATATATTTATGTGTATTATTGATCAACATAGAGTGCATAAATAATACATCCCTGGTAGGTAAAATCAAGTTTCTAAGGAGACAACTCATGATAGCTCATAAAGTAGGCTTACTAAATATGATAAACCCCCATAGGTGACTAAAGCACTTTCCAAATCAGTTAAGTAGCTAAATAATTGGATAAATCATGATTGATTTGTCATGAGTGATGGAAAAACATGATAATCATGGAATTTGAAGAGAAACTAATGTATTATGGGTTTGCCACAAAACATAGGAGTTTCCTAGTTGTCTAGATTTACCTTATCCACTGAAAAGCATCAATAAAGAAGTATAAATACAGAATATGCAAGAAGGCACAATTAGTAATATGGGAAGTCAATAAAGTTGGTAGAATGTAACCAGAATCAATATAATGGAGCTCCTAGGGTATATATGGAAAGTATTTACCAAGTGGTGCAAGTGGATGTCGACTATCTAGGCTGTAGGAAATTATCCAGAAATGATTAATTATTCTTATCAGAAGTATTGAGTAGGTTTATAATATTCTAACACCCACCTTTAAGTCTATCTTTATGATGGGTCTATCTAAAATAATATGAAATATAGAAGTATATAGTTCCCGCAACAAGGCTATCGTCAACCTTTAAAATTATTTTTGTCCACAAAAGTGAGGAAAGAGTAAAACCACAAGGGGGAAATCCTCCCTAAAGAAAGGACAAGGAATAAAATGAAAAAAAAAATCTTCAATATATATTTTTATTCACTTGAGTGACTTGACTGATATTCTTATTGTGGAATAATTTGATGAATAAGTTGTGAACTCCATGATCATGTGCTAGAGTGTAGTATATGCAACAAAGAATAGGAGAGAATCCTTGTATCTCATTATATAATGGAATATGAGAATTATATTAATGCTTATTTATAATTTCATACTCTAATCTACCAACATAATCTGAAAAGGAGAATATATATGTGCATACTCCTTCCCAAAGAGTAAACAAATCAATACAATCAATTCCTTGTATAGCTGCAAAATGGTCAAATTAACAATGTATATTCTTTTTGAACTTCTATAGCAACTTCAAAATTATTAAATGAGGCTAAAATGAATCTAAAATATCAAAATTATCATCATATGAAGGAAAAAATACCAATGGTATAGTGTCTCCATGAGAGTATAGGGGCATAGTAGGAAAACGATGAGCAATGGGGTAAAACTAATGAATGTGTAAATATGAATAATAAATGGACCTGATATATTGAACATAGATGTTTAGAATAGATACAATAATGTGTAAAATAATTCAAAATATGACTAATTTCATGGATAACCAACCAGTGACAAATAGACAAGACTTTAAACCAGTAGAAATAACATTACATAGAAATCCAATAACGAATCAACTAGTGAAATCATGGTTTGTATAGTCTTAGGAGAATTAAAAGAATAGGTAAATGGTATGGATGATGTCATAAAATAAATATAATACAATAAACTTACTTATAAATCAGATTCATAATCATTTGAATGGCGTGAGAAAGAGTTGGATAAAGACAAGTCAAGATCTAGTGAAAAAACAGTAGTATTTGGAGATGGATCTAGTTGGCTGATATGTGATTTATCCAAAAAAGACACTAAGATTTATGATTCTGGTATATCATAAAATTGATCTATATCAGAGATATGAGAGAAGGATTTAAATATTGCACTTGACGCATAGTTTTTATTACCTTGGGACTGTACACTCTGACCATGTTTTGAGGATTCAATAGGCTTCTCTAGTTCATCTAGTACATTAATGTTATGCTTCGCAAGCAACTAAGGCATGATATCCATATTCCTCTTGAAACATTTCTTCTTAGAATGAAAACCCTTGCTGCAGTAAGAAAACTTAGATGTGATCCCTTTCTTCTTGACTTCTTCATTGAATTTGAATATTCATCAATAAGATATGGACCTTCATCTTCATTATCTAACTTTGGCTTCTTCTCTTTCACTATTTGCTTCTATTTTGGCATTGCATTCTTTCCTCCTTGAAATATAAGAGAATTATTATTTCCATTGTATGTTCTATGATAACCCTGTGATAACTTGATTCATAGTTGGATCTAGGAGTGTAATAGACTCTCACAATTCAAATTACTTTGCAAAAACCAACAAAAAGCTTGAAATAGAAACAACCTTTACATACACATGTGAACAAAAAGTGGATAGTATTGAAATTTCCAACATCTAAAATTTTTTTGTATCATATATACATTACATTAGGAATAATTTGTGAGGCTTAGGAAGTGAATTGGGAGTGCACATGTGTCATAGCAAGATTTCACCTCAATCCCCCTAGGTGGACCAATGAAGCTCCAACTCATCCCAAAAGATCACCAAACTTGGTGTTAACATTGATGACATGTTCTTGGGAAATAATGAATCCAATTCATGCATGGTTTGACAAGAAGAGGTGTGGGAGTGGCTCAAGGTGAGCAATAAATACTCGATAAGTCCAAAAATGGTCTAAAAACATAACTAGCACCCCTAGTCAACCCAAAATCCACAAAAAGAGGAATGGGAGTGTTACGTTAATTAATGAGGGAGACCATGTTCTTGGTTTACCAAGTTGGAGCATTGTTGTAGGTGTGAAAAATCCAAAATAACTAGATATCTTGCTGAATCAACTTCCCTAAGTCTAAACCATATGATATCGCGGCATGAAAGAAAATGAAATTAGACTAAGGTCAGAATTATGTTACTAAGGATGTATTACTGCTCTAATTCCCCCCCATTAATAAATACTTAATATATTTATCAAAAAATATCACGGAGGCCTTCTAAACAAAGGCTCAAGTCACCTCATACAACATAAATTTTTATTTGTCCATGAAAACAAGGAAAAGAGGAAAACCACATGGGAACAAAACCTCTGCTCAAAAATGGACATGGGAAAAAAATATGAAGGTTAATGGCAGCCATCACCATGCATCACTCAATTCAAGTAGTGATCTCAAGTAATTGAAGGTCTTATTAGTAAAAAACTTGATGAAAATATCAACAGTTTGCTTGATTGAAGGTCAATATTGCAAGGCAATCACCCGATCATGCACTAATCCCCGGATGTAGTGCATATGAATATTTGTGTGCTTGGTCCTCTATATCTGTACTGGATATATGGAAATATTGATTTCACTTTTATTTTCACACCAAATGATAGTGGGTAAATCAAGTGCAACATCAAGTTCCCGAATAATTTCTTGCAATCACACAAATTGTGTAGCTGCATTCACAGCTCCTCTGTACTCGGCCTCAGCTGAAGAAAGGGAAATAGTGTGATGTTTCTTACTCGAAAAAAAAATGCGACCATTGGAAATAATTAATACAAAATCTTAATTTTACTTTATGTCATTGGGATCTCCATCCCAATCCAAATAAGAAAATCCTATTAGTTTTAGTGGAGAACTAGCAACATAGTGTACCTCAAAGTTCCTGGTGCCTTGAACATACTGACGGATCCTCTTGTATTACTTCCAATAAATATAATGTGGCTACTGAATATATATTTATATACCACTAAAAACATATTATAAATCAGTTCTAGTATAAGTGAGATACAACAAGATCCCGACTAGTCTGTAAAATGAGCAATCTACCAAAATAGAGTCACCAATTTCACCTAGTTTTATGCCAGAAAGGAATGGAAACTTGAATTAATTACATTCATCCATATTAAAACTTAATCACATTTCTGAATTATAATTCTTATGTCTGATCATGATTCCACTTTCATATTTCTTAATTTCGAAACAAGGAAATTGTTTTAGCAATCCTAGATCAGTCATTGCAAATTCATTGTGTAAATATGCTTTAATTGATCCAATTTCTTTGGTGCAGCTACCTGTAATCAAAATTTCATCAAAATAAAAGCACAAGGACCTAAAATATATCACCAATATTCTGCACATAAACATTAGGATTAAAATTGCATCGAACAAAGCCAATTGATAGAAGAAAACTATCCAATTTTGGCATACCAAGCCCTTGGGGCTTTCTTGAGGCCATATAGTTCCTTCTTTAACCTGAAAACAAGGGAATAATCCTATTGGAAACCTTCAGGTTTATGAATTTATATATATTCATGTATATCACCATGAATAAATGCACTTTCGACATCCATGTAGTGGACCTCCCAGTGCTTACTAGCAGTAATGGCTAAAACTAGCCTGATTGAATCCATCTTTGTAGCCGGTGCAAAATTATTTGTATAGTTCACTCCTTCGACTTGAGAAAATAATTTGGAAAAAAATATTGTCTTATATTTTATATCATACCCATCAGCATCAACTCTGGTCCTATAGACCCACTTTCATTGCACAAGCTTCCTCTTGGGAGGCAAGGGAACCAATTCCAAAGTTTCATTCTCTTGTAGAGAATTGAATTATTCTTGCATGGTTGACTGCCATATTGGGTCATGAGATTCTTCCTGATATGATTGTGGATCCAATCCAACCATGATATATAAATTATTGGCAAGGGAAAATTCACTTTCATAAAAAGCATTATGAAATTGTGATCTTGTCTTCCTAGGATCTAGGAGATTTCATGTTAAATCTCTAGCAACTTGTATGGTCTTCTATGCCCACTTGGGCCTTGAGGGTGAGTCATGTACATAAAAATAATATTAATACATATCATTATCATAAATATCATAGAGGGAATCATCACTTACACCATCTTGGTGTTGAGGAGAATAGCATGCCATCGGTGCTAGTTCAAAATCGGGTATAATCTCCTCTTCGAATTGCACACTTTTGTCACTGAACGTTTTGTGTGTGGATGTATCAAATATTTTGTATACATTTTTATATTCACCATATCCCACCATTATGCATTCTTTTATTTTTCGCTGCGATTCCTTCCTCTTTTCTAATGGAATTAGAGCCAATTCCCTTGAGCCAAAAATCCTGAAATGTGAGATATTTGGTTTGTGACCGAACCAAGCCTCATAAGGTGTTCTCCCTTTCATTGATTTTGATAGATACCTGTTATGAATATATGCATCATAATTAATGGCTTCATCCCATATATTAGGACTCAAATCCTTATCCTCAATCTTGCATGTATCCATCTCCTTGAGATCCCTATTGTTCCTTTCTTCCACACCATTTTGTTGTGGTATGTAGGGGACCGAATGCTGCATTTGGATGCCACATTCCTCACATAGGTGATGCAAATTTGTATTCAAATACTATTTACCATTACCATTCCTAAGTATTTTAATCGTGTTCCCACTTTGATTCTCAACCAGGTCCATCCAAATCTTGAGCGTCTCAAAGACTTCAGATTTGAGCTTTTGGAAGTATACCCAACACAACCTTGAGAAATCATCTATTAAAGTGAAAAAATATGTTGATCCTCCATAGGAGGGAGTGGTAAGAGGACAAATGAGATATGAATGCACCAATCCAATTTTTTTTGTAGCTCTCCTTTCCTTTCCATTATCATAACTATGCTCTGGATGGTTTCCCACCACACAACCAATGCATGCACCATTGGAAGATTTGATAGGAGAAAGCCCTTCCACCATATAATCATTGTTCAATTCCTAGATATATTTTTATTTCATATGGGAAAATATCTCATGCCACATCTTGCGGGTTTCATTGGGATGAGATAGAAGCACTTGTCAACTGGAATTTCGAAGAAACGTGGAGAATTTGTACAACCTAGGTTGGTGATCTACATACCCCAATGCCACAAATTTGTTGGAGAATATTTATACTATATCAACCTCATATGGAGTAACTGTTACTCTCTTAGCTTCTACATTATGTGTCATTTTTTATAATAACGGAAGGTTTTCTTCCAAGTTTGGTACATAGAGGACATTGTTGAAATATCCATTGTCAAGGTCGATCCTTCCAACTCCCTTGGCCTGGATCTTAGATTCATCACCCATTTGAACAAATGGGTGTAAGAATAATGAACCCATATTTACCCATATTTGACTTTAATTAAATCATTTTTGTCTTATTCCTAGAATCCTAGATTCCCTCTCTATGCTAGTTGACGTCTACATGTTCCTAGAAGTCAATAATTGCTAAAATGGGTCATGGAGCGCTTTGGAATCATCCTAGAACCATATTTAGAATGTTTTATTTAATCATGGTTCCTTAAAGTGCATATCCAATTTTTCTGAAAGCTGCCTTGCCTTACATCTGATTTAAGGAATAAAGGAAAAGCTAGTCTAGGGGAACTTGCCTTATTTTTTGACCACATAATCCTCCTTTATTTTCTCCATACAAAAGCATGAATGAGTTTTATTTACAACACACATTATATTTCCCACTTTATTTATCTAATTCGTGAGGATCTTCATGGATTTGGAAAGTCCTTTATGCTCCTATGGGGGATTTGACTTGTTTTAGTAAGCCTACTTTTTGACCAATTCGAATAGAAACCTAGTGTTTTTGAATCTTTCATGTAATTATATATTTGAGAATACTATTACTTCATATGGTTGGATAATGTACACTTATTCAATACAGGATTAATTTATTCTCCAATTTCAATCTCCTTTTGTGTGAATTTTGCATGTCTGATTAGCAATTTTGTGAGTGTAATTGATCTATCTCTTAGGTTCAATTTCCACACTAGGCCACTATTAGAATAAATTTATGTGAATAAACCTATGACAGAGGCCATATTCCTTGATGCTCCCAAATCAATGTTGAAGGTGGAGGGATCTAAAGAACCTGCAACCAAAGCATGACACTTCTCCTTATTGTCAAAACCCAAACTGTTATCCTTATTCCTTGCACCATATGGGACTAGGATGAATTTCCACATGGTATCAGATCCTTTTTGGATCAATTTATATCCTTCCATATTGTTATTGCAGTTTCAACATCATTGACCAGGAGCGCATTCTGCTTACTGAAGGGCACAAGAGCTGAGATATGGACCAATCTCAAAGGATCATCTTGAATACATTCAATTTATTTGAATGGAAAGGTGAGATGGAGATATTTTTGAGAGAGAAATGTCTCTACAACGTTACTATGGATACTGAGGCAGAGCCAAACGTAGCTGCAAATAAAATCAAATGGCACAACAGGAGGGATGAGGCTTATCGTCTTTTGTGTCTGAGCATTTCAAGAGACCTCCTCTTTTATATTGATTCATTGGCATATCCTAATGAGGTTTGGGATAATATTTAATATATATTTGGAAAGACATATGAGATTATAGGACATCAAATCAAGAATGAATTGATCTCCTTGAATGTCAGTAGCTTTGAATCATTGCAACTCTATTTTACCAAGTTTAAGGCCCTTGTTTTGCAGTTAAAACAATGTGGGATTGAAAATAATGAGGAGCAACCATTCTCTCAAAGCTTGGTCCTGACAAAGCTTGGTCCTGACTATTCAGTGTTTTTTTTTACCTTCTATACCACTAAATTGACAGCTTGAACCTGGAAGATTCCTAATCTTTTTGAGTTCATGGAATCCCTCCCTCGAGAGCAAGATAAATTGGTGATGATGGGCACCATCAAACCTTCCAAATACCAAGATTTGGTTGTTGGAGATTTGAAGGTGGATTCAAAAGAAAGAAAAAATATAAAAATCCAGCTGAGCAAAAGAGAGACAAGGAAAAGTATCAAGAGGAGTCCTTAGGCTCCAAGAAGAACCCCCAGAAGAAGAAGAACAAAGGAGAAATGAGCAAGTGTGCATATTTCAGTAAGGGCTATCATCCTGATAGCTCTTGTATGGAAAAGTAGATAGACATGTTGACCCAAATCTTGGAGAATAAAAACATCTCCCTTCCTGATTTCTCAAAGAAGAGGGAAGGAGGATCAAATTCAAAAGACAAGGATAGAGTACATGACTTGGTTACTGGCACCTCAAGCTCACCTAGTTTCATCATCGATTCTGGAGATTCCAGAAATATGGTTTCGACAAAAGATATCTTCTCTTCTCTTGACATGTCTAAAGGTCCTCCAATAGTTTTGGGAGATAACTCTTAGACTGACAGTATGGGAAAGGAAAGGATTGATCTTGACCATGGTAAGTTCAATAATGTGTTGTATTTTCCAGGTCTTGCCTCTAATCTGTTGTCAGTGAAGCATATGACTCACACTGGGTCTCCAAAGAAATTCATCTTCTCCCCCAATGAATTTGAAATCTCTGAGATTTTGAATGGTAAATTCATAGAAAAAGGTGTTGTTCATAACACTTCGAAGGTATACAAGTTTTCCCATTTTATACCCTACTCAAACCCCTCTTCTCTTCTTACTCGTTCTAATGAAGCAAGAAATATTTGGCATGAAATATTTGGCCATCTTAAATACAAGTATATTTTTTATTTGAGTGAAAAATAAATGGTCATAGGGTTACCAAAGATCAAGTTTTCTAAGGGAGTCTGTCAAGGTTGTATCCTAAGAAAACACCCAGAGCACAAGTATGAGAGAGCTAGTCATGAGAGAACCTCTGCACCTCTTGAGTTGATCCATAGTGAAATTTCTGGTCCATTCCCTCATTTGTCCATGATTCAAGCCAAATATGCACTCACCTTCATAGATGATGCTTCCAGGTATTGTTGGGTTCACTTCCTAAAGCATAAGTATGAAATTTTTTACCTCTTCAAAGTCTTTAGAGCCTTCGTTGAAAACTAGTTTGGGAGGAAACTCAAGATCCTTAGATCTGACAATGGTGGTGAGTATGTCAAGTCTTAGTTCATCTAGTATTGCAAAGATGCAGGTATCCAGATGCAACATTCTATCCCTTAGACACCATAGCAAAATGGTGTTGCTGAGAGAAGAATAGATCACTGAAGGAGAAGGAAACTTGTATGATGGAGGCTAAAACTTTGCCACCAAAGTTTTGGGCCGAGGCTATAAATTGTGAATCCTATATTTAAAATAGGGTTCCACATAAGCAGCTTTATGGTATGACTCCTTTCTAATCTTGGAGTAGGCACAATCCAAATGTGACCCATTTCAGGATTTTTGCCTTAAAGGCTTGGGATAGAATTCCAACTGAAAAGAAGAAGGATTTGCAACCCCAAATCCAAGAGTGCCTATTTGTTCAGTATTATTAATATTCAAAAGGGTATAATCTGATCAACTTGATCACAAACAAATCTTCATTGAAATAATTGTTCAGCTCGAAGAAGAGCCTTTAGCAGCAGTTGAAGTTGGAGAGTCTTCTTCACCACCACAGCCATTGATTGTAAGTGAAGAGACTAATGAGTTTGCTGATTCTGATATGTTTGATAATGATGAATTAATTGCAGATCCTAACAATCCTACAATACCAAATTCGGAAGCAAGTACCATTCATGTAGCTGGGGAACTAGTTGGAAATCCTAATGACACTAGGAGGACTAGATCTCAATTTGAGAGTGCCCTTTGTGTGAAAGATCCTCTCTTTTCTGAGAAGTGTTATTTGATAATAGATTCTGGTACATAGAAATATCAATATGCAGCACATGATCCAATATGGAAAACATCCATAAAATAATAATGCAGCTCGCTCCAGAAGATCAACACATATGAACTGGTTGATCTTCCCCCAGGGAGGAAGCTAGTGAAGTGTAAGTGGGTCTTCAAAACTAAGTTTGCAGCTGATGGTTCACCTTTGAAATATAATAAAAGATTGGTAGCCAAATGCTACTCTTTGGTACATTCTATTTACTACAATGATACCTTTGCACCAGTGGCAAAGATGGACTCCATAAGGCTTTCCCTAGCCATTGCAGCTTTGAAGCAGTGGGAAGTACATCACATGGATGTAAATTGTGCATTTCTAAATGAAGATCTGACTGAAGATATTTACATGCAGCAACAAGAAGGTTTTGTATTTAATCCATATTTAGTGTGCAGTTTGAAAGAATCATTGTACGAGCTCAAGCAAGCCCCTAGGGCTTGGTATGCCAAGATTGATGGATTTCTGCTGTCACCGAGTTTTGTTCGTTGCAAGTCTGATACTAACATATATTTGAAGTTTATTTGTGGTTCTTTAATGATTATTATTCTCTATGTGTATGACCTTCTGATTACAAGAATTTCATAGAAAGAGATTGCATCCTTGAAGGATGCAATGAACCATGCCTTTTCTATGACAGATTTGGGATTGTTGAGCCAATTCTTGGGTCTCAAAATTACTCAATCCCAACATGGAATCAAGGTTCATCAGTAAAATTATGCTTTATATTTTCTCATGAAGTTTAGCATGAAATATTGCAAACCAATAAAGACTCCATTCCTTTCAAGAGTTAAGCTTTAAGAAGCAGGTTCTTCTCCTATGGTAAATAATACACTGTATAGGAAGCTGATTGGGTGTTTGCTTTATCTTACACATACTCAACTTGACTTATCTTATGTATTTAGTGTGGCTTCAAGATAGATGGATAAGCCTCATGAGATCCATTGGAGAGCATTCAAGAGGATCCTAAACTTTGTTCAAGGAACAAGTACTCATGGGATTCTCTACAAAGCAAAATCTGACTTAGAGCTAGTTGGATTTACTGACACTGATTGGGTAGGTGACAAAATAGATCGAAAATCTACCTTAGGATATTTTTTCATGATTGCAGAAGGAACAATAATCTGGTCAAGTAATAAGTAGAGTTCCATAGCACTATCATCTACAGAGGTAGAGTATAGAAGAGTTGTAAATGCAGCTACTCAATGTTTATGGTTGCAGGGGATACTTGGAGAATGTGGTTTTGAATCAAACTTTTCAACAGTCATATATTGTTACAGTCAAAGCACCATTGTAATATCCATTGAGCCAGTTCAAAGACAAAGAAACAATCACATTGAGATCCATATGCACTATATCAGGGAGCTTGTGCATGATGGTACCATTGCTCTACTCTACCACGCACTTTCAGAACAAGTAGCAGACATATTCACCAAAGTATTATGTGAGAATACCTTCAATAATCTCAAATAAATGCTAGGGATTTCTGATCATGTGGTGAAGAATGATTGATGACAATATTTCCAAAATCTTGTTTTCCTATCCATGTTTAAGGGAGGATTTTCTCACTGGGTTTTTTCCTGTTTCCTTGGTTGTATGGACATGCAGTATGTAAAAGGGTGACAAATCCTTGTTGCTAGGCCCTATAATTTTCTGATATTTACTCATAAATTCATGATTAAGGTGGGGTGTTAGAATAATCAATCCATAGTTACCCATATTTGACATTAATTAAATCATTTTTGTCTTATTCCTAGAATCCTAGATTCCCTCTCTATCCTAGTTGACTTCTACATGTTCCTAGAAGTCAAAACTTGCTAAATTGGGTCATGGCGTGCTTTGGAATAATCCTAGAGCCATATTTAGCATGTATTATTTATTCTTGATTCCTTAAATTGCATATTTGTTTTTTCTGAAAGATATCATGCTTTACATCTGATTTAAGACATAAAGGAAAAGCTAGTCTTGGGGAAATTGCCTTGTTTTTTGACCACATCATCCTCCATCCTATTACTTCATATGGTTGTATAATGTACACTTATTCAATACAGGACTAAGTTATGCTCCAATTTCAGTCTCCTTTTGTGTGAGTTTTGCATGTTTGATTAGCAATTTTGTGAGTGTAATTGATCTATCTCTTGGGTTCAATTTCCACACTAGGCCACTACTAGAATAAATGGATTTCAAGAACCCTATGACAGATTCCATATGCATTGATGCTCCCAAATCAATGATGAAGGTGGAGGGATCTGAAGAACCTACAATCAAAGCATGACACTTCTCCTTGTTGTCAAAACTCGAACTGTTATCATTATTCCTTGCTCCATATGGGACCGGGATGTTGTTCTTCTCCAACAAATACCCCATTGTATCAATGGTTTTATTCATGTAAGAAATCTCTATATTCCATCCCTTATGGGAATAGGTGCATTTGGTTTTCTCCTTTCCCTTCTATTCCTTGTCCTTGCAAGGATTCGAAGCCCCATTAGGATTCTTGGTTCTATATTATTTCTTCTTCTCTCGCTGTTTCGAACCCTTCGATTTCTTCTTTCCCTTGGATGCATTCAAAAAACCTACAGCAAGAGCTTGGTCCTTTCTTGTTTTGATGGTTCTCATATATGCTAGCCTATCTTTCTCTTGGGTCAAAGACTCCATGAAGCTTGCTAGTGATGGAATTTTCCAATTTCAAATTGTTAGCTTGCCAAAAAAGAATTTGCTAACAAAGACCGAGTATCCTAGCTCCAAATTTGAAAGGATTGAAAGTATTAGCTGACCTTCCTTCTTCTCAATTCCACACTACTTGAGTTGAAGTACCAAAGACTTAAATTTGGTGAAGAACACCTAGATGGTGTCAAAATGCAATGGGTTGAAGGTAATGAGCTCATTTAGAGCTGGTGTCCCCTTAGTTCATCAGTTTTCCCAAAGAGAGATTTGATCCTGAACCAAAATTCATTTCAGGTGGATAAACTGTCAACATGTAACAGGAGATCTCTTGAAATGTTGAGACATAGCATCCCAAAATATTCATCTAGTCTATTGAAGTATTTCAACTTCTCTACTGCAGAATTTGGATCTACTTCTGTCCCCATGGTGACCCTGTAGAAACCCTTGGATCTCATTTGGATGACCATCCTTTCTTTCCATTTGAATTAATTGAATGGATTTAGTAAGATATGATTTTTCTCTATCTATGCTTGCGCTAGTGGTGATAATTTGCTGAAAGTACGTGCAAAAAACACTCAAATCTATCTAGAAAACACCTCAATATGCAACTCAAACACTATATATTGATCTTCAAATCCAATCAGCTCTAATACCATGTGATAATTTTATTCACAGCTAGATCTAGGAGTGCAAGAGACTCTCACAATTCAAATTATTTCGCAAATATGAGCAAAAATATTGAAAGAGGAACAAAATTTACATATAGATGTGAGAACAATGTGGATATTATTGAAAACTATAACATATAAATGTGTTTAAATCAGATATATATTACATTATGAATAATTTGAGAGGCTTAGGAATCCAATTGCGAGTGTACATGTGCCACGGCAAGATTTAACCTCAATCCCCCCTAGGTGGATCAATGAAGCTCCAAATCGGCCCAAACAGTCATAAAACCTGGTGTGAACATTGGAGAGGTGTGTTAGGACAACACCAATTCCAAGGCATGCATGGGTGAGCAAGTAGAGGTGTGGGAGTGGATCAAGGTGAGCAATAAATGCTCAAGAATCACAAAATTGGTCTTAAAACAGCCCTAGCACCCATAGTCAACACAAACTCCACAAAAAGAGGAATGGGAGTGCTCCTTTAATTAATGAGGGAGAACATGTGCTAGGTTGACCAAGGTAGAGTACTGTTGTAAGTGTGAACAGGACAAAATAACTAGATATCTTTCCAAATCAACTTCCCTAAGTCTAAACCATAGGATATAACTGCATGAAAAAATGAAATTAGCCTAAGGTCAAAAGTATGGTACTAAGGATGTATTACTGCTATAAAACCCCCCATTAAGGAATAATTAGTACATTTATCCAAAAATATCATGGATTCCTTGGAAACAAAGGCTCGAGTCACCTCATATAACATAAAATTTTACTTGTCCATGAAAAACAACGAAAAGAGGAAAACCACATGAGAACAAAACCTTTCCTAAAAAATGGACATGGGGCCAAAAATATGAAGGTGAATGGAATCCATAACCATGAATCACTCACTCAAAGCAGTGATCTCAAGTAAGTGAAGTTATTCTCAGTAAAACACTTGGTGAAAATATCGACAGTTTGGTTGGTGGAAGGGATATACTGCAAGGAAATCACCCAATCATGCACTAAGATCCGTAAACTTTCCCTTCCCCACTCCTTCACTCATACTCTCTTATATTTGCAGGTATAGAGAACTTTAGTTTCAGCCATTGAAGTTGTCTCAGAAATATTTTGCAGCATCCATCACATTCAGGTCGAGCTCCTGTGAATCACATGCTTCACCTACGCTCTCATCCCTCCTCTAGTCATGTTCTGGGCCTCCTTCCCACCATTTTGGAGTATCCCTATGTAATGGTAAGTATATAATATTATTTATGACATATAAAAACATATAAATTTGTCATTTATATTTATGAGGTCGAAATAACTCTTCCCCTGAATGTTTACCTTCTCAGTTTCACATAAAAAGCTTGTTTTGTCATTGTAATGGGGGGAATTCATAAATCTGAGTGCAATAAGGAATAAGAAAGGTTGTGGGAATGATTTGAGGTATTTTATATGTTAATTTAATTTGTATTAGTCTCTTTTATAATTTATATACCATACATAAGTCAATCTTTTATGAATTATCTGCTTATTTTGGACCCTAGCTAGAATGCTAGTTTTAAATTACTGGTTTTACTGTTTCTGCTATAAACTGAGTTTTGTCCACTCAAATACAGATATGTAAGTTCCTGTGGGTCACTGATATACCCTAATTCCCATAAATAACTCCATAACATTTTTTAGTTGGGTATGTACTATCATTTGGGATCCTCCATTGCGCATGTTCTCACTAGACCAAAATTGACTGAATTTGCCAATTCTTCCCTAAATCCTCCAAAAAAATCCAGATCTGTCAGAAAATATCCCAAATAATATTTTATTCTGTATGAAGGCCTGATAAAACCTCTTCACTTTTTACCAGGCCCCTGGTCGGAAGAATGGAAGGAATTTCCCTATTTTCATGGTTGGGTGACCGAGAAGCATGGGAGTATGTTTCCTCATAGAGGAATTTGAAACATGAATGGTTCCCGATATAAATTTGTTAGGGGAAATGAATTAAATATTATGAACTCACTCTTTTTTTTGTTCCCACTTCCTACTCCCTTGTCTACAACTTTTCCCAGCAATAAGCTTTATTTTCCTAGTCTGAAGGTGCTCTAAGTGGTTTAATTCGAATATCATAAATTTAATTTAATTTTAAAAATTAGTTAGTGTTCATATATTCATATCATACTTGGTAAATTAAATTGGTATCAGAAAATTTTCATCCATACCTTCTCTTGATATTCAACAATGGATCCAAAATACAATTTCGATACCAAAAGAAAGATCCCTCAAGAGGATGAAGTAGAATCTGTGGATGGAAGATTCCATGAAGAAAGGGATGAGAAATATTAATTCAAGAGTTTCGTTAAGAACATGTTGAAATTTATTCAATAAATTTCAACTAACATCATACATTTTGGTCAAGATACAATAGAATTCATATCTAAACAGTCGAGAATGAAAAATAGAGAAGGGAGCAACATTGGTTCTCAATGTGAAGAAATAAAGGTCATGGGTGTCTCTATTTTATCCAAGATTGTGCCTCATAATAGGACTCTAGGTTATATATATGAGCCTAATTTGCAGCCCTGACATACTATGCCCAAATTTTTAGAGATCCAAAAGGAATATCATGAAGCACAGGCTGAAACTATTGTAACATGGGAGGAGAAATGTTTTGTGTATCGGTCATCGAGTGAAGAATGCATAAGGGCTCTGCCTTTCAAAGATTTATGTGAGACTCAATTTAGGGGGAATCCAAGAGGATTTTCAAGGAAGCCATATCAAAATTATTAATTAAATAATTCAATTGGGAAAATCACTTTGTCGTATTTTGATGGCACTTCCAATTGCTCAGTGAGCTCTTGGATTCAGAAAATGCACATTGCATACATATTTTTAGTTGAATCCTATGGCAGAAAGGGATTCCATCAATTTGGAAGCCCTACATATTGATGGGGATGTCATTGAATAGTGATTTCATGGCAAGAAAACATTAGGCCATGACCAAGTAGTCACCTATGAGGAGTTCAACAGAAAATTAACAGAAAGATTTGACTGGAGAGATCCTGATATCTCTTTCCGAGATTTGGAAGAAATAATACAAGTTGTAACTCCAAACGTATACACCTTAGAGTTCCAAAAGGTGGTTGTAATGGTCACTAACATATCAGAATCAAGGCTGATCCTTTTTTTTTACAGAAGGACTAGATGAACCATTGAAGGGGTTGGTGAAGGCTTACCGACCCACCACTTTGCAAGAAGCGCTGAGCAGGACTAGAGACCTACAGGATGCAATTCCGAGTACCAAGTATCCTATGAGACCTCCTATGCCTCACAAATTTCAGAATCAAAGACCTTCAGTGAGAAAATTTCCTTCTCCTGTAAAGAGAGATTACTCCTAAAAGGATTGGGATGAATTGAGGAGGAATAAGTAGTGTTTTTCCTTCCAAGAACCATGGGTCCCTAGTCACAAATGTGTGAAGGGTAAAGTACACTATATTGAATTTTTTCTGAAAGTGATGTATAGGTGGTAGAATAAGCTGAGATGGATGATGAGGACTATGAGACAGTTGAAGAAGAGGAGCAACCCCATCAAACCAGAAGAAAAATTGCAGTACTCAGTGGAGTACCCCGGTTCCATACTTTAAGGCTGAAAGGAGTATTGCAAGGGAAGAAAATCACAGTCCTTGTTGATCGGGGTGTCACCCATAATTTTATTGATTCATCCCTAGTGGAGAGGATAAAACTACCTAGTGATCCCTTTGAAGGATTCACTGTGGTCATTCCTAGTAACCATACCATGGAGTGCAACCGATGGATCACAAATCTACAAGTAAACATCAGTGACTATACTGTGAAAGATAACTTTTATGTTGTCAATGTGGAAAACACTAACATGGTGTTGGGAGTACAATGGATGTACTCTATTGGAGATAACTCTGTGAACCACCAGATACCACAAATAATTTTTAAGTATGTTGAAGGAAAACCAATGGTATTGAAAGGCATGAATACTTATCCCAGCCAAGTAATTTCTGCCAAAAGTATGATATATGTTATGAGGCATGGGGACATTGAATGGGTTTTTGAATTCCAAATCAACACTTGGGGAACTACTGCCAAATTTTCCTCCCAACCCAACGATATAAAAAAATTGTTGCACAACCATAGGAGTGTTTTTGAAGACCTTCCGTATGGTAAGCCACCTGACTATGGTATTGAACACATGATTGATTTGGAAGTTGGTACTCTTCCGATAAAAATCCATCCCTATAAGCACCCAAAGAGATTCAAGGATGAAATAGAGAAGGAAATCAAGGAGCTCCTTGAGTTGGTACTCGTCAAACCAAGCTCCAGTCCTTTTTCTTATTCGGTGGTTCTGGTGAAGAAGAAGGATGGGACACTTAGGATGTGCATAGATTACCAATATTTGAACAAGAAGACCATAAATAACAGGTACCCAATTCCTCAAATTGATGAGTTGATACATGACCTACATGGAGCCAAAATTTTCTCCAAAATAGATCTTTGATCAGGGTACCATCAAATTAGAAAGAAGAAGGAAGACATACAAAAGACATCCTTCCATTGTCACTTTGGCCACTTTGAGTTTATGGTCATGCCATTGGCTTAACTAATGCACCAACAACCTTCCAATCATGCATGAACAAGGTATTCAGCAAACAACTCCCTAAGTATGTCCTTGTGTTTTTTGATGATATTCTAATATATAGTATGGCATGGGAAGAGCACTTGCACCACTTGGAGGAGGTACTCACTATGATTGCAGATATGCCATTTTTTTCCAAGATGTGTAAGTGTGAGTTTGGCATGACAGAACTGTTGTATATTGGTCATGTTATTTGCTAAGAAGGGGTCAAGGTAGATCCATAAAAAATAAAGGCCATATTGGAATGGTCCATTCCAAGGAACCTCACTGAACTGAGAAGATTCATTGGCCTTTGTAACTACTACTGCATATTTGTCAAAGGATACTCTCGGTGCACTACACCCTTTACAGATTTGACTAAGAAGGGCACATTTAGTTGGAGTGAGGAGGATAAAAAGTCTTTCTAGAAAATGAAAGATATAATGAGCAGTTTTCCATTACTTGCCTTGCATAATTTTTCCAAACCTTTTGTGTTGGAATGCGATGCTTCTGGTGTAAGCATTGGAGCTATCCTAATGAAAGATAGGAAACCTATTGCATTTGAGAGTATAAAAATTGCAGCCACATGAAAGTTTGTATTCCATATATGATTAGGATATGTTGACCATCATGCATTCCTTGGCCAAATTTCGAAAGTACTTGGTTGGAGGTAAATTCATTGTGAAGATTAATCACAACAGTCTTAGACACTTCCTTACCCAAAATGAACTGAATGGCAGGAAGGAAAAATGGGTGAGTAAAGTTTAGTATTATGATTTTGACATTCAGTATAAAAAGTTAAAAATGAATGTTGTGTCTTATGCACTCTCCCGTAATCCCACATTCTCTTTGTTACAAATGTTTAATGAATGGAAGACTCAGTTGGCTACTGAATATTCTAAAGATCATTTTTCTTGTGAACTTTTGGATGGGGTTAACCATAATGAAGAGTACAAAGTTCATGATGACCTCATCTACTACAAAAACAAAATTTTCTTAGTGCCTAGATCTGCACTAAAGAGGAATATTTTAGAAGCTGCACATGATGCATCAGTGGCTAGTCACCTTGGTTTTCTAAATACTTATCGGAAGGTAAGGGAGAGATTTACTTGGAAGTTCCATAAAGATGATGTTCTCATGTATATGAAGGAATGTTTTTCATGTCAATAGAACAATGTGGAGCACACACACTCTGTTGGACTTCTCTGGCCTCTTCCTATTCCAGAACAAAAATGGGAAAGTGTATCCATGGAATTTATTAAGGGGATTCCAAAGTAACAAGGGAAAGATAGTATTTATGTGGTGGTGGGAAGATTGACATAATATGCATAATTTTTTTTCAGGAACATCCACTATTTCTACTAGTGAGGTTGTTTCCCTATTCTTCAAAGACATTTTTAGGTTGCATGGACTACCCAGAATCATTATCAGTGACAAAGATAGTAAGTTCACTAGTGATTTTTGGCAGGCATTGTTTGATCTAGTTGGAACAAATTTGAACATGAGCACAAGCTATCAAACCCATATAGATGGAAAAATTGAAAGGGTGAATCAATGTCTTGGAGGGTACCTCTATAACTATGTTACGGGCTAGCAAGGATCTTGGGAAACTTGGCTCCACCTAGGTGTGTTTTGTTACAACACCACATTTCATCTTTCTATCAAAATTACACCTTTTTGGAATTGTATGGGTATGAATCTCTGAATTTTGTAGAATTAATGTTTAGATATTGTAGGGCACAAAAATCTAAATATTGGTTGCAGGAAAACCAAGACATCTTAAGGGCACTGAAATATAATCTGCAGATGGCTCAAAAAAAACAAAAGATGTATGCAGATAAGCATAGAATAGACAGAGTTTTCCAAGTGGAAGACTTAGTGTACCTAAGGCTGCAACCTTATAGCCAGTCTTCCTTAGTGAAGAAAGGGGTTGAAAAACTTCAGCCAAGGTTTAATGGACCCTAAAAGATTATAAGAAAGGTTGGTGAAGTGGCCTATGAATTGGATTTTACAGCAAACAACAAAATCCATAATGTTTTCATGTGTCTTATTTGAAGAAAGCAGTTGGAAAATAGATAGTAGCTTCTGAAGAGCTTCCACCTCTGGATGATGAAATCCATTTGGTCTTAGTACCATAGAACGTGTTCATGGGAAAATAAAGGAAATTAAGGAACATAACAATCAAGGAATATTAGATACAATGGAAAGGATTACCTAGTGAAGATGCTACTTAGTAGTTTGAGCAGATATTGTAGCACCCTACTTTGCTTCTACTTGAGGACAAGCATATTTAGGAGGGGAGGACTTTCATTTCCCTTCAATTTGATCATTAAAAGGGTTGACTATGCTCAAACCTCCTAGGGGTTCAACTTGACAATTAATTATTCTTCCTAGGGAATTTTTGTTAATAATTATTACTGAGACATGTATGTAATTTTTATTATTTATTATTATTAATTATGAAAATTAATGAGGTGGAAATAAGCTTTCCATGTTAGGGGGGTACATTGTGCAAGTCAACTTTCCAAGGTAAAAATGAGGAAACTCTATGACAAAAGCATTCCGAGAGGAAAAGGGGAAAGTTCCTAAAAGCAGCAGAAGAGAAGCCATAGACAAAAGTAGGAAATTTTTGAAAAGGGGGGCATATTTGCCTCTTAGAGAACTCAGAAAATATGTAAGGAAAAAAGAAGGAAAGTTATGGGAAAGGAGAGCATAGTTTCCTTATGGAAACTCAATCTCGAAAGCAAGGAAAAGCTAAAAGTTGTCATAAACAAAACCAATAACTATTTGAATAAGGAGGGTGAAGTTTCTAAATCAAAGGGATGATTTGGACATGAAAACATGTACACATGGTCCTACATTCCAAATTTCCCAAGGTGGGCACCTATGTGGCTGGGGTTAGGGATTCTAGGTGGTTGACTTGATCTCACAGATCACCTTTGGCCTCCACTTGCTAAACAGGTCACCCAGGATGATATTAAAGGACAATTAAACCCCATTTAATCTTTTTGGTTGATGTGTTTATTGATATATTCTTATGTGTGAATTCATTTCTGAGTGATGTGCCTCAGACAGTTGGGAGATGATCCCCAAACCTTCCCTTCCCCACTCCTTCACTCCTATTCTATTCTATTTTCAAGTATGGATCAATTTATTTTTAGCGATTTAATTCCTCTTAGACATATTTTTTATCCTCCATCATGTTCAGGTTGAGCTTCAGTGAATCCCATACTTCACCTACTCTCTCAGCCCTCCTCTGATCATGTTCTGGGCCTCCTTCCCACCATTTTGGAGTCTCCCTATGTAATGGTCAATATATAACATGATTTATAATTTATAACATCATATAAATCTATAATTTATATTTATCATGTCGAAATAACGCTGTCCCTGAAATTTTACCTTCTCAGTTTCACATAAAAAGCTTGTTTTGTCATTGTAATGGGGACGATTGATAAATCTGAGTGCAATAAGGAATAAGAAAGGTTGTGGGAATGATTTGACATATTTTATATGTTCATTGAAGTTTTATTAGTATTTTATATAATTTATATATATTACAAAAGTCAATCTGTTACGAATTATCTCCTTATTTTGCACCGTAGTTAGAATGCTAGTTTTAAATGACTAGTTTTACCATTTTTGCTATAAACTGAGTTTTGTCCACTCAAATCCATCTCTGTAAGTTCCTTTGGGTCACTGAAAGAACCACCTTACCATAAATAAATCCATAACAATTTTTATTTGGGTTCGTACTGTCATTTTAGATCCTCCATTGCATAGGGTCTCACTAGGCCAAAATTTCCTAAATTTTCCAATTCTTCCCTAAATCCTCCAAAGAAATATAGATATGTTAGAATCCCTCACAAATAAT
Organism: Pseudotsuga menziesii; assembly: GCA_001517045.1. NCBI lineage: Eukaryota > Viridiplantae > Streptophyta > Pinopsida > Pinales > Pinaceae > Pseudotsuga > Pseudotsuga menziesii. The sequence continues at coordinate 148,944 of LPNX010680513.1, forward strand.
ATTGTATACTGTATTAAGGCCTTATAACACCTCTTCACATTTCCCCAAGCCCTTGGTGGGAATAACGGAAGGAATTTCCCTAGTTTCACGGTTGGGTGACCCAGAAGTGTGGGAGTAGGTTTCCGCATAGCGGACTATTAAACCTGAATAGTCCTCAATATAAATGTGTTAGGGGAAAATAATTAAATGCTATGAAATCATTCTTGTTTTATTCCCACTTCCTACTCCATTTTCTGCAAATTTTCCCAGCAAGAATCCTTATTTTCCTAGTTTGAAGCTACTCTAAGCGGTTTAATTCGAATATCATAAATTTAATTTAATTTGTAGAATAAGTTAGTTTTTAGGTCTACATATCAGACTTGGAAAATTAAAGTTCATTAATTTTCCCAAAGATATCTTTGATCCTGAGTGAAAAATCATTTAGGGTGGACAAACTGTCAACATGAAACAAGAGATCTCTTGAAATGTTGAGACATAGCATCCCAAAAGCTTCATCTATCCTATTGAAGTATTTTGACTCATATACTGCAGAATTTGGCTCTACTTATGTCCCAAATTTGACCCTTTAGAGACTCTTGTATCTCATTTGGATGACCACCTCTGCCTTTCATTAAAAAATAATTGAATGGCGTCAGTAAGAGATGAGTTTGCTCCATCCCTATTTGCACTAGTGGTGATAATTTGCTGAAAGTACCTGCAAAAAACACTCAAATCTATCTACAAAATATCTCAATATGCAGATAAAACACTATAGATTGATATTAAAATCTAATCATATATGATACCAAGTGATAATTTTATTTGCAATTGGATCTAGGAATGCAAGAGACTCTCACAATTCAAATTACTTTGCAAAAACCATCAAAAATCTTGAAAGAGGAACAAAATTTGCATACACATGTGAACACAAACTGGATATTATTTAACTGTATAACATATGAATGTGTTTAGATAATATATATATTACATTACGAATTATTCGATAATATTAGGAATCCAATTGGGAGTGTACATGTGTCATGGAAATATTTGACCTCAATCCCCCTTAGGTGGACCAATGAAGCTCCAACTCAGCCCAAATGGTCACAGAAACTGGTGTGAACATTGGTGAGGTGTGCTGGGGAAATAATGAGTCCAATTCATGTGTGGGAGTGGCTCAAGGTGAGCAATAAATGCTCAAGAATCCCAAAAATGGTCTAAAAACCCCCGTAGCACCCCTAGTCAACCAAAACTCCACAAAAAGAGGAATGAAAGTGCTCTTGTATTTAATGAGGGATCACATGTGCTATATTGACCAATTTGGAGCATTATTTTAGGTGTGAACAAGAAAAAATAACTAGATATCTTATTGAATCGACTTCCCTAAGTCTAAAGCATAGGATATCACTGCATTAAAGAAAATGAAACTAGCATAAGGTCAAAAATATGGTACTAAGGATGTATCAATTATGTAACACCCATCCTTAAGAAATACATACATTTATCCAAAAATATTATGGATTCCTTGGAAACAAAGGCTCAAGTCACCTCATAGAACATAAAATTTTATTTGTCCATGAAAAACAAGGAAAAGATGAAGACCACATGGGAACAAAACCTCTCCTAAAAAATGGACATGGGGGAAAAAAATATGAAGATGAATGGAAGAAATCACCCTACATCACTCACTCTAATCAGTGATATCAAGTAAGTGAAGGTCTTCTCAGTAAAACACTTGGTGAAAATATCAGCAGTTTGCTCGATGGAAGGGAAATACTGCAAGGAAATCACTTGATCATGCACTAAGACCCGAATATAATGCATATGAATATATATGTGCTTGGTCCTATGTATCTATATTGGATATACAAAAATATTTATTTCACTTTTATTTTCACACCAAATGAAAGTGGGTGAATGCAACATCAAGTTCCCGAAGAATTCCTTGCAACCACACACATTGTGTAGCTGCATTCATTACTCCTCTGTACTTGGCCTCAGGTGAAGAAAGGAAAATAGTGTTTTGTTTCTTAATTAAGCATAAAATGGGACTATTGGAAATAATGAATACAAAACCTGAAGTGGAATTTCTGTCATTGGGATCTCCATCCCAACCTGAATCAAAAAAGCCTACTAGTTCTAGTGGAGAACTAGCAGCATAGTGTACCTCAAAGTTCCTGGTGCCTTGAACATACTAAAGGATCATATTGGATTCCTTTAGATGGATCTCATGTGGATTCTGCATATATATTTCTACAGAACTAACAACATATGCTAAATGTGGTCTAGTATGAGTGAGATACAACGAGCTCCCGACTAGTTGTATGTACAATGAGCAATCTACCAAAGGAGAGTCACCAATTTCACCTAGTTTTATGCCAGAAAGTAATGGTCACATGGATGCATTAAATTTAGGCATATTAAACCTTAATAACATCTCTTAATCATACTTCTGTTGGATGATCATGATTCCACTTTCATATTGCTTAATTTCCAAACCAAGAAATTGTTTTAGCAATCCTAGATCAGTCATTGCAAATTCCCTTTGTAAAGATGCTTTAATTGATCTAATTTATTTGGTGCAGATACATGTAATCAAAAGGTCATAAAAATACATAACAATGGCCTACAATACATCACCAATATGTTGCAAATAAACATTAGGATCATACTTTCACCAAACAAATCAATTGATAGCAACAAACTGTCCATTTTAGCATACCAAGCCCTTGGGGCTTGCTTGAGGCCATAGAGTGAATTATTTAACCTAAAAAAAATGGAAGGATCCTCTTGGAAACCTTAAGGTTTCTTCATTTATATCTCTTCTTGTAGATCAGCATGAATAATTTTACTTTTTTCATCCATGTGGTGGACCTCCCAACGCTTACTAGCAGCAATGGCTAAAGATAGCTTGATTGAATCCATCTTTGCAACCGGTGCAAAGGTCTATGTATAGTCCACTCCTTGGAATTGAGAAAATTATTTGGAAAATAATATTGCATTATATTTTATAGCATACCCATCAGCAGCAATGTTGTTCCTATAGACCCACTAGCATTGCACAAGCTTCCTCTTGGGAGGAAAGGGAACTGTTACACCAAAATCTTGTCATCAACATGTGATAAGATCCTAAAAATCCATGTTTTCCCTCATTCCCCAATATTGAAGTGAAAAAATTGATTCAAATGTCAAGCTTTCATATAAAAACCTAGCCCGCTTCTACTCTTAAGCCTAGGAGCGGTGCCTTCTTCATCACCGCCTGAGTTGTGTTGAAGATCGGTGGTGGCACCACCTTTAATCTTTGTTTGAAGAGCGGGTCTTCCCTATAATCACTCTATCATCAAGGAGCAGGATTAGTGCCCTTGGTAGAAATTGAAAAAGAGATACTTCATGAAGCTTCTAGATCAAAAGCTTCATGGAAGGCCTTATCCGTATTCACCTGGGTCAATTGAGCTCAAGATCCATCCTTTGGGGATCTCCTATCCACCTTACCCACCAAAATCTCAACCATATCTATCCATTTGAGGCCTATAAAAATATGCTCATACCCAATTGTTGAGGAGAGAGCAAAGTCATGCTGCCATTTTTACATTCTATCCTAATCCATTAAGAGTGAGCATAGAGGAGCAAGTTGGAGCTATTGGGGATAAGACATCGGTTTTGTGGAGGAGTGCATCAACACTAAGGCATAGGTTGTAAACTCTTTCAATATTTATCAATGCAAGGTTGGTTTCTTTCCCATGTACTTGATATGTATAATCTTACATGTTTATTATTGGATTCCTTAGTCACTGATATATATCTATAGATGATGTTCTAGTACTTTTGACCTTTTGTGTTTGATGTGTTTATGCAGGTATTTTCCTGTAGATCTTTCGCCATAGGTGAAGAGCCACATCATTGCATCAAAGATTGTATTCCAGGTGTCTATAGTTTCTAGGAAAAGTATTCCAATCTCTTTGTGAACTATTTGTTCTGGATCTGAACCATTCAGACCAGAGGAACAACTTCTGTCCGCAGAAGGTGAGAAGTTCCTAACAACAGGAACCAATTCCCAAGTTTCATTCTCTTGTAGAAAATTGAATTCTTCTTGCATGGATGATTTCCATATTGGTTCATTCGATGCCTTCTGATATGATTTTTTATCAGATCCAACCATCATATAGCACTTCTCAGCAAGGGAAACTTCACTTGCATAAGAAGCATTGTGATTGTGATCTTGTATTTTTAGGATCTAGAGGATTTCTTGCTAAATCCCCAACAACTTGTATGGTTTTATCTTCCCACTTGGGAATTGAGGGTGAGCGATGTAAAAAAACATCATATTCATCCATATCATTATTATAAATATCATAAATATTATAAAGGGAATCGTCAATTACATCATCTTGGTGTTGAGGAGAACAACATTCCCCCGGTGCTAGTTCAAAATATGGTATAATCTCCTGTTGGAATTGCACACTTCTTTCAATGAAATTTTTGTGTGTGGATGTATCAAAGAGCCTGTATCCCTTTGTGTCTTCACCATATCCCACTGTGATACATTCTTTTCCTTTTGGCTGCAATGCCTTCCTCTTTTCTAATGGAATTCGAGCCCATGCCCTTGAGCCAAAAATCCTGAAATGTGAGATATTTGGTTTCTGACAAAACCAAGCCTCATAAGGTGTTTTCCCTTTCACCAATTTGTGTAGAGCCCTATTCTAAATATATGCAGTACATTTAATGGATTCAACCCATAGGTTAGGACTTAAATCCTTAGCCTCAATCATGCATGTATCCATCTCCTTGAGAGCCCTGTTTTTTCTTTCTGCCACACCATTTTGGTGTGGTGTGTAGGGGACCAAATGCTGCATTTGGATGCCACATTCCTCATATAGGTGCTGAAATTTTTTAATCACATACTCTTTACCATTATCATTCCTAAGTATTTTAATCTTGTTCCCACTTTTATTCTCAACCAGAGCCTTCCAAATCGTGAGTGTCTCAAATACTTCATATTTGAGCTTTGGGAAGTATACCCAATAAAACCTTGAGAAATCATCTATGAAAGTGAGAACATACCTTCATCCTACATAGGAGGGAGTGGGAATAGGACCAATGAGATTTGAATGCACAAATCTAGGTTTTTGTGTAGCTCTCTTTACCTTCCCCTTCTCATAGTTGCGCTCTGGATGCTTGCCCACCACACAACTAGTGCATGCACCATTAGAAGATTTGATAGGAGGAAGCCCTTCCACCATATCATCCTTGTTAAATTCCTGGATATATTTGTAGTTCATATGGAAAAATATCTTATGCCACATCTTTCTGGTTTCATTGTCATTAGATAGAAGCGCTTTCCCACTGGAATTTGGAAGAAACTTGGAGAATTTGTACATCCTAGCCTGGTGATATGCATACCCCAGTACCACAACTTTGTTGGAGGATATTTTTGTTATCTCAACCTCATCTAAAGTAAATGTTGCTCTCTTTTCTTTACCAATATGTTTCATTTGGTATACTAACAACATGTTCGCTTTTAATTTTTGTACATAGAGGACATTGTTGAAATATCCATTGTCAACGTCAATCGTGCCAACTCCCTTGGCCTGTATCTCAGAGTCATCACCCATTCCAATAGCTAGGAAAATATTCGAATACATGGATGTGAAGAACCCTCTAACAGAGGCAATATGCATTGATTCTCCTAAATCAATGATGAAGGTGGAGGGATATGAAGAACCTGCAACCAAAGCATGACACTTCTTCTTGATGTTAGAACCTGAACTGCTATCATTCTTCTAGAACCTGAACTGCCATCCTTCTTCCTTGTGTCATATGGGACTGGGATGCTGTTCTTATCCAATATTTTTTCCATCATATCAATGGTATTCTTGAAGCAATCACTCTATGGATTCCATCCCTTGTGGAAATGGGTGCATTTGGTTTTCTCCTGTCCCTTCTTGTCCTTTCCCTTGCAAGGATTCAAACCCCCATCTGGATTCTTGGGTCTATCTTGTTTCTTATTCTATGGTTGTTTCAAATCCTTGTCTCTTTGCTTCCCCATGGATGCATTTGAAACACCTAGAGTAAGATCTTGGTCCTTTATTATTTTAATGGTTCCCATTTGCACTAGCTTGTCTTTCTCTTAGGTCAAAGACTCCATGAAGCTTTCTAATTTTGGAATTTTTCCAATTTTGAATTGTTAGCTTGCCAAAATGGAATGAGCTAACAAACACTGAGTATTTTGGCCCCAACTTCAAAAGGATAGACATTATTATATTCTCTTCCTTCTTGTCGATTCCACACTACTTGACTTGAATTACCAAATACTTAAATTTGATGAATAAATCCTGGATGGTGTAAGAATATGATGGGATCAAGGTAATGAGCTCATTTTCGAGCTGTTATCCCATTAGTTTATCAATTTTTGCAAAGAGAGATTTGATCCTGATCCAAACTTCATTTGGGGTGGACAAACTATCAACATGAAACAAGACATCTCTCGAAATGCAAGGATATAGCATCCCAAAAGCTTCATCTAGTCTATTGAAGTATTTTGACTTCTCTACTGTAGAATTTGGCTCTACTTCTGTCCCCATGGCGACCCTCTAGATACCCTTGGAAATCATTTCAATGACCATCGCTGCCTTCCATTAAAATTAATTGAATCAATTCAGTAATACATAACTTTTCTCCATATATGCTCACGCTAGTGGTGAGAATTTACTGAAAGTACCTGTAAAAAACACTCAAATCTATCTAGAAAAGCCATGAATATACAACTCAAACACTATAGATTGATCTACAACTCTAATCAGGTCTGATACCATGTGATAATTTGATTCACAGCTGGATCTAGGAGCACAAGAGACTCTCACAATTCTAGTTACTTTGCAAAACCCAGAAAAAAGCTTGAAAGTGGAACAAAATTTACGTACACATGTGAACAAAAAGTGGATATTAATGAACTGTAAAACATATAAATTTGTTTAGATCAGATATATATTACATTAGGAATAATTCATGAGGATTAGGAATCCAATTGGCAGTGTACATGTGTCAAGACAATATTTGACCTCAATCCCCCCTAGGTGGACCAATGAAGCTCCAACTCGGCCCAAATGGTAACAAAAACTGGTGTGAACATTGGCGAGGTGTTTTGGGGAAATAATGATTCCAAGGAATGCATGGGAAAGAAAGTAGAGGTGTGGGAGTGGCTCAAGGTGAGCAATAAATGCTCAAGAAACCCAAAAATGGTCTAAACACACCCCTAGCGCCCCTAGTCAACCCAAAATCTAAAAAAAGAGGATTGGGAGTGATCCTGTCATTAATGAGGGAACACATGTGCTGGGTTGACCAATTTGGAGTGATGTTGTAGGTTTGAACATGCCTAAATAACTAGATATCTTATTGAATCAACTTCCCTAAGTCTAAACCATAGGATATCACTGCATGATGTGGAAATTGAACCCAGTGATAGATTAATTTTACTCACAACAATTATCAATTGAACATGCAAAATCACTCACAAAAGAGACTGAATAATGATTTGAACACTAAACTGTATTGAATAAGTGTACAATAGCCAACCCTGTAACATAATAGGTTGCTGTATTAAATAATTACATAAGGGATTAGAATGCATGAGGAGCAATTCGAATCTAGCATAAAGCAGGCTTACTAAAATTAAGCAAATCCCCCATAGGTGCAAAAAGTTGATCCCAAATTAGTCATGGAGCTCACAAATTGGAAAAAGCGCTTAGGCAAGCTAAAGAGTGATGGAATTAAAACTCATACATGCTTTTACAAGGAGAAAAGAGTGGAGGATGAAGAGGACAAAAAACTAGTTCACCTCACCTAGTCAAACTTTCCCTATTGCCTTAAAGCACTGAAAAAGCAGGCAATAAAGCAAAAAAAACAGAAGGGTGCCTAGGAGACCAGGAATAAAGAAGAATTGATTCCTTGAGGTTTCCCAAGTGCTACATGGGTCAAATTAGGCAAGTTGGACCACTATGGATAGGTAATTGACAACTTGCATAAGGTGGGACACATGAACTAGGCAAATAAGACAAAAATAATTAAATTAATGTCTAAGGTAGATAACTATGGGTTGATTATTCTAACACCCCCCCTTAAGCCTAACTTATGAGTAATATATCATAAAATTATAGGGCCTAGCAACAAGGCTTAGTCACCCTTTACATACTGCATGTCCATTTAAACAAGGAAAGAGGAAAAAACCACATGGGAAAATCCTCCCTTAAACATGGACTGTAAAACAAAATTTGGAAATCTTGTCTTCACTCATGCTTGACAGCTTGATCAGCAATCCCCAGTAGTGATTTGATATTGCTGAAGGTATTCTCACAAAATGCTTTGGTGAATATATCAGCTACTTGTTTTGAAGATGAATAGAAGAGTAGGTGAATGGTGCCATCATGCACAAGCTCTCTGATGTAGTGCATATGGGCCTCAATGTGTTTGGTTCTCTGCTTCTGAACTAGATCTTTGCAGATTCAAATGGTACTATGGTTATCATAGTAGATGGTAGTTGAGTACTCTGATTTGAAGCCACACTCTCCAAGTAATTCCTGCAACCATATAAATTGAGTTGTTGCATTAACAACTTCTCTGTACTCTGCTTCTGTAGATGAGAGTGCAATGGCACTCTGTTTCTTGCTTGACCAGCTAATTGGCCCTTTTGAAAGCATGAACACATATCCTAATGTGGACTTTTTGTCTGTGCTATCACCTGCCCAATCACTGTCAGTAAATCCAATCAAATCAAGATCAGATTTTGCTTTATAGAAGATCCCATGTGTCCTTGTTCCCTGAACAAAGTTAAGTATCCTTTTGGATTCTTTCCAATGGATCTCATGAGGCTGATCCATGTATCTAGAATCCACACTTATTGCATAAGAAATATCAGGTCTAGTATGTGTCAGATACAACAAACATCCAATCAATTGCCTATACAGTGTATTGTTTACCATAGGTGAAGAATCAGCTTCTTCCAGCTTCACTCCTGAAAGGAAAGCAGTTTTGCTTGCTTTGCAATCCTTCATTCTGAATTTGTTCAGAAATTCCAAGGCATATTTGGACTGGTGCACCTTGATTCCAGATTTGGTTTGTGCAATCTCAAGCCCCAAAAATTGGCTTAAGAGCCCCAAATCTGTCATGGAGAAGGCTTGGTTCATTGCACCCTTTAAGGAAGCAATCTCATCCTTTGAGCTTCCTGTAATGAGGAGGTCATCAACATATAACACAATGATCATTAATGAACCATTAATTAACTTCAAATAGACATTTGGATCTTATTTTCACTGAACAAAATTCAGTGATAGCAAGAAGTTGTCGATCTTGGCATACCAAGCCCTGGGGGCTTGCTTTAGCCCATACAATGACTTTCTCAACCTGCACACAAGAGAAGGGTTAGTAGAAAAAAATTGAGGCTGCTGCATATATATATATATATATATATTCAGTGAGATCTCCATTCAGGAAGGCACATTTTACATCCATGTGATGTACCTCCCATTGCTTTGAGGCTGCAATGGCTAGGGCTAGCCTGATGGAATCCATCTTTGCCACTGGGGCAAAGGTCTTATTGTAATTTATCCCATGAAGCTGTGAGTAACCCTTGGCTACCAATATGTCCTTGTACTTCATTGGTGAACCATTAGCAGCAAATTTGGTCTTGTAGACCCACTTACACTGAACTAACTTCCTCCCTGGGGGAAGATCCACTAGCTCCCATGTGTTGCTCTTCTAGAGTGAGCTGAACTCTTCCTTCATGGAAGCTTGCCATCTTGGATCTCCTACTGCTTCTTCATATGTTTGAGGATCATATTCCACCAATAATTATCATTTCTCAGCAAACATAGGATCCTTCATGCACAGACCACTCTCAAATTGAGATCTAGTCCTCCTTGGGTCATTGGGATCCCCAGCTAGCTCTCCTGCTGCATGTAGTGTCTTGGATTCCCATTTCAGCCTTATAGGGCTGTTAGGGTCTGAAATAAACTCATCTCCATCAGACAAATCAGAATCAGCATGTTCAACAAACTCTTCACTTACTTTCAGAGGTTTAGGTGGTGAAGAGGCTTCTCCAACTTCCACTGTTGCAAGGGGTTCTTATTGAAACTGAACACACCTTTCGATGAAGGATTTATTTGTGCTCAAATTTATCAGTTTGTACCCTTTTGAATCTTCAGAGTATCTAACAAATAGACACTCTTGGATTTGGGGCTGCAAAGCCTTTCTCTTTTCTGTTGGAATTCTAGCCCAATCCCTTGAGCCAAAAATCCTGAAATGGGTCACATCTGGCTTGTGCCCACTCCATGCTTCGAAAGGAGTCTTACCATCAAGCTGTTTGTGAGGCACCCTATTCTGGATATAGGCTGCATGGTTGATAGCTTCGGCCCAGTACTTTGGTGGCAAATTTTTGGCCTCCATCATGCATGTTGCCATCTCCTTCAGTGATCTGTTCTTCCTCTCAGCAACACCATTTTGTTGTGGTGTGTAATGGATAGAATGTTGCATCTGAATACCTACATCTGCACAATAATTAATAAACTCAGACTTGACATACTCACCACCATTATCATATCTGAGGACCTTGAGTTTCCTCCCAGACTGGTTTTCAACCAAAGCCTTAAAGACTTTGAAGAGGCCAAAAACTTCAGACTTGTGTTTCAGGAAGTAAACCCAGCAATACCTGGAAAAGTCATCAATGAAATTCAATGCATATTTTTCCTGAATCATGTACATATGAGGGAATGGGCCATCAAAATCACTGTGGATCAGCTCTATGGGTGCAGAGGTTCTCTCATGACTAGCTCTCTCAAATTTATGCTCTGGGTGTTTTCCTAGGATACAACCTTGGCAGACTCCTTTGGAAAATTTTATCTTGGGAAACCCTATGACCATCTATTTTTCACTAAGATCAGAAAGATACTTGTAATTTAGGTGGCCAAATATTTCATGCCAAATCTTCCTTGCTTCATTAGCATGAATGAGAAGAGCAGAGGTGTTTGAGTAGGGTAGGAAGTGTGAGAACATGTATACCTTTTGAGCATGATTTGCAACTCCTTTTGCAATGACTTTACCACTTGAGATCTCTGTGATCTCAACTTTATCAGGGGAGAATATGACCTTCTTGGGAGACCCAGTGTGAGTCATCTGGTACACTGACAAGAGGTTGGAGGCAAGACCAGGCACATACAACACATTGCTGAACTGACCATGATCAAGATCAATCCTCCCTTTGCCCAAACTTTCAATGAGAGAGTCATCTCCAAGTACTATAGGTGGTCCCTTCGACATGTCAAGTGAGGAGAAGGCCTCCTTGGTCGAAACCATGTGTCTTGAAGCTCCAGAATCAATGATAAAACTAGGTGAGCTTGATGTGCCAGCAACCAATGCATGAACTCTCTCTCTGTCATCTGAACTTGATCCTCCTTCTCTCTTCTTTGAGATGTCTGGAAGGGAGATGCCATTCTTCTCCAGGAGTTGGGTCAGCATGTCTATTTGCTTCTTCATACAAGAGCTTTCAGTGTGATTTCCCTTATTGCAGTATGCGCACTTGCTCATTTCTCCTTTGTTTTTCTTCTTCTGGTTATTCTTCTTGGAACCTTGTGGCTCCTCTGGAGACTTGTTCTTGTCTCTCTTTTGCTCAGGTGGCTTTTTAGCTTTCTTTTTTCCTTTTGAATCCACCCTCGAATCTCCAGCAATCAAAGCTTGATCTTTGGATGGTTTGATGGTGCCCATCAGGGATCAAAATTGAAGTCGTCATTACCCTTTAAGAGCCTTCTAGCTCGTCATAGAAGGGCAATATTTTTTTTTCTATGCAAATGAAATTTAAAAAAAAAAATTACTTGTCAAATACGAAGTAAAGATTATTTTTAATTTTTTCATTTGAAGGGTAGAAAATATT
>LPNX010680513.1:171702-197453 GCA_001517045.1 Pseudotsuga menziesii
TTCTGTCATGGTGTCTCTGACCCTGGGAGCTTCAGATTCATGTTTATTGGAGTGAATCTTGAATTGTCATCACTTGTTATTCGGAACAAGTCTCATCCTTCTTTTCTTGTAGGAGGTTGTTCGTGACCTTTCCTACAATTCAAATGTACCAGTTTCATGGTTAGAGATATTTCATGAAACATATGTATCACGACAAATTCTTATGCATCATGCAACTATTTAGTTAATACAACATTCATCCATATCTCACATAAACTTTCTAGATTCCTTCCATCTCTACCATGACATTATTGAGATTGTGCACTAATCCAATATGTCAGCGAAGAGGTTTCATAAGTAGCAATGGAGAGTTGTATAGCACCATGAGCTACTTACCCATCACATGCATATTAGTAGTATACAGTCATTAATGCAAACAATCTATCATGCATAACACATCACTGAATATAATCAAATGCATAACAAAATAATATCATGAAATGACAATTGAATACTTATCTTTATTTGTTTCATGGGTATATTCCTTCTTGACTCATCAACTTTATCTTCTTCTTCATTCACGATAGCATCGTTTCTTATCCAAATGCTGAGGTGTATAAGAAGCTCTTCAAGAGTTGACATATTCATATTCCTCATTGATTGAGGGATCTTCTTTGGAAGATGAGAGCTTGATCTTCAGAGACGAGATTCTTCTTCTTCCCAAAGTCTGCTGAAAGTAATCAATTCCTTCTAGAACACATTCCTTGAATGAATGAATTCCATGATCCTGGGAGGCCATTCAAGGGGCCATCACCACTTCTGCATTCTTCACTTCTTCTTCAGCTGGTTTCTTAAGGTCATATTTCGATCTATGTTCTTCCCTTCAAATAGCTTGGTCAAGGAATCAAACCTCATCGATGTCTTTAGGGAAGACACTTGTAGAACAAGTTGATTTGAGACTGAATCATCAATAATCTCTCGGGCTTTGACCAGGTTCTTCTTGTGAAAGGCTTCTAGCCTCATCTCCCTCTGAAACTGGAACCTCTATGCTCATGTAGGTGTCCAATCCATTTTCTTCAGAGAGATCATATACTTCTAGGCTTGGAAGTTGTCAACTTCACCAAGCCTATAATCAAGCTAATGTGATAGATCACTTTTAAATGAGAACCTCAAATGAACATAGCAAAGGATTAGATCTTACCGATTTGAGGTGTCCGTCCTGGTTCTGGAGTTGGCTGATCTAGGGTTTTTCACAGAAACTCTAATTTTAAAACTTGGAATCTTTCAGATCTGATTGGATAGACAGATAGATCTCTTCAAATGGAGCTGTCCAATGTACTCCATTTCTGAAAACAGTGGAGGGAAGCTCCCGGAACAGGACGCCCTAATTTTTCAATTTCTTCTGCAGAAATGCCGATTACTGTTTCTGTGATATCTCCAAAATTTATGCTCCTATATTTCAGAAAAATTTTCATTGAGGTAAACTCGCATGTCCCTGATCCACCATTTTTTATTTATGAGCCTTTTCCCAAGGTGACCTGTTATAGGACTGTTCAGAACAGCGAAGTTGTACGGCATGCCACGTGTCACTGGTTCATATTTTGAATCTGATATTCAGACCACAGAAATTAAATTCTATGCCCTTTCTGGAACATCTTCAGGAATTCCATTTGGACCTTTGTAGCCCAATATATTGCAATTCTCCCCAGGTGTCCTATTTAGGGATGAATTCTGGAAGAGGCTGGAACCCTAACTTGGAGAGAACATATCTCCTGGAATACAGAGAATATGAGGATGAATATTGGACAGAGTGTTCATCGGTATTTTATCTTCGGCCCCTACAAATTTCAGCTCCCGATCCTTCTCCAATCGCGGAATATAGCGAATGTGCCAAAACGTAGTAGTTTTAGTATTTAGGGTTTTTCTAGCTCGGGGTCAAACTAGGGTTTGACTTTCCCGAAGATTTACCCAACCAAAAATCTTGATCCAGGTCTCTAAACTTTGGTTTTGATGAGGATAAAAATCCTATGCTGGTCTCACTCAAAAATTCCTCTTCTGTAGAAAGCCCTAATTTCCACATCGAAAATTGAAAATGCTCATAATCGAATTCCGCTTCGACAGAACGATGCACCCTTCAAAGGAGAGTCATCCTAGCCTTCTTTTGTTGATTGATTGTGGAGAGAGAACCAAAAAATAAGAATCCCTAGCTTCTGTAACTTGTGAAAGCTGCCCTATTCAGGTTAGCTCTGATACCATGTTAAATTTTCATATGCTTAACTAAGACATCAGTATATCATTTCATTTTTCATAATAAAAGCATATAAAACAGGATCACTGAAAGAAACAGTATCACAAGAACAACACAGATTTATCTTGGGAAAACCCTAAAGGGAAAAACCCAGCAAAAGCTTCCTCAATATAGATGCCCCAAAAAGGGAAAAAGGTAAAACCAACAAGGAGATCAAAAACCCGATTCTCCTCCTTCTCCAGCAACTCCTCTCCTCCACAAGTGCGCTATTCCAAGTGAGTTTGTGTGTCTCAAGTGAGGAGCACTACACCTCTATTTATATTCATCCGTTCACTTAAATTTTACTCAATTAACATGTCGGCTTAAGTTAACTCATGTAGGCTCGAGTTACACATGTAGGCTCAAGTAACCACATTGGGGTGCTGATGACCCATCTTTACAATTTGAGGGGACTACCTCATGAATCTTATTAGTTCTTCTGATTAGGAGCATCAGGGTACAATGAAATACAAATGGTTCTCCCGGTTGGACCATCGGGGACCACAAAAGATACATAAAGAATATTCTTTGAAGTTACAATATTTCAACATCTTCATTCTTGCCATGAGGGAAATATTCTTCTCCTTAGTGCACAACCTTGTTGTGGATGCGCCCTTCTTCTTGGATGAAATCATTACAAAATGTTTCAAAGTATGGGCTTCTCTTCTCTTATGTTTACTTTAGCCCAGAATGTATCCCATGAGGATGGGATCCCATCGATGGAGGTTTGAATAAGGTCATCCTCATCCATCACCACATCGATGCTTGAAACCTGATCTTTCACTTGTGAAATATTTGTTAAGAAGGATTCTATGATCTCGTCCTTTTACATCTATAGGTTGCACAACTTGTTCTTCAAATCCCTCTTCTAAGTAGGGTCCTTCTTCTCATAAAGGTTTGATAGTGTTGCAAAACACTCATTTACAGTCTTTAATAGACTAATCATGGACATGATATTTTCCTTCACCAAGTCATATATGATCCTCTTTTCCTTTTCCTGATTCTTCTTGAATTTGAATCTCCTCGCATTAGTGGTAGGCTCCTCTACCATAGTGGTGACAAATGAATCAAGATAATGGTCCTCAATCATGTTCAATACTCTTTCCTTCCAAGTGTATAATTTGGAGATTCCTTCAGGATGATATTTTGGTCAAATGAAGATCGATGCCATTTCTTCAAGACCTTTCTCAACTCTTCAAGACCTATGTAGGCTTATATTGCTACAAAAAACTAAGTTCCTTCACACCCTATGGTCTAATACCATGTTAATATTTTGAGCAATGATGAACATGCTTGAACTTTAAAATTTTAATCAATCAATTAATTCACATATGAATATCATAAATAAATAGTCCACTTAAATCGTCCATCCATAAGAGACAATATATACTCTAGGAAAACCCTCCAAATATAGAGGAAGAAAAACCCAACAATTCTTTTAGTATGATAGATAGATTTGCAGAGAATGGTTTACAATGCACTAGGAGATTTCTAGATAAGAGATTTCACCTCAACAGTAGAGAACAAAGATCCAATACATCAACTGTAACGAACTTGCAAAGTTCCCAACACTTTAATAACAAGTCAGAAAACATACCATGCAAACCCTAGCGAATGGATGCATGATAATTAGCCATCCATGCATTACATATTTGAATTTAATAGAGGAGAATTAATATTAACACATGGGATTCTCTCCATTCAAAGATTAGATCCCTTACAACACTAGTTCCAAGTCATTGTCCTTGGAATCTTCTCCATGAAAAATACATGCACCATACCTTCCAAGTATCATTTAAACTAAATTCTAACTATCTTTGAATTGAACTCCATACTCAACTGAATACTTGGCCACAAATTTAGGATATTGACTGAGAGTCATAGTGATTCACTCTTAGCACTATCAGTACTTCACTCTTAGTTCCATCAATGCAAATAATTTTATTTACTATTTTTATCTTTGCATGGATCTCAAAGAGAGTCCTTATTTAACTGATACATTCTTTATTTTCAATTGAGACTTTACTAAATCCTTTACAATTCGAGTTCACTTGGAGGCATATATGAGAAATTTGAATAATTTCTCTTTCTCTATGCTTATCTCATTCTAATTAATCATTTATTGCATGATCAACATGTGTATTATTTGTTTATCCATCTTCTCATACCATACTCAGAAAAATAATCACACATATTGATGATCATATATATTATCCTAGGGCATATATTCATATGCTAAATAAATTCACTCAAGGGGTAGCTAATCCCTAAAGGAGACTTATAACACTCAGTGACCATGACTAGTAATACATCACGTAGTATAACCACCTGAACAAACGGAGGTCCACGGTCTCGATACAACACAAGACTTCAATATTGATACAACATAATATCATCTCCACAATTGGAGATCCATCTCATAGGGTCCCTGTTAGAATTTGAATGCCATTTAGTTCTTCAGGAAGAGAGTTCTGATAATGTTGCAACAATTGAATGGAGAATGAAAATACAAATCCAACAAGACAAACCACACAACAAATTGCCAAGTATTTCTCAGGAATTTATAGTATATTCACCATAATCATATCCAGTGTTACAATGTAGTTTACATAGGTAGAATTCAAATGCATGAGTAATGAATTTGAATCCTCCAAGTGGACAATACTCTATCTCACTGAATCTCTAACTCAAGGTCTCCCAATCAATATCGAAGTCCAAATAGAGAACTCCTTGATGACCAATAACTCAACAACCAATGACAACTAGTTAAATAAGTGGAACTGAGAGTGAGGTAGGTAGGAAAAGTGTTCCTCCCCATGAAACCATGCATTATCCATGCATTAGTAGTGCTAGCTTAACTAACTGTGAACTAACTGAAGGTAACTGGTGGATAACTAAGACTAACTAGTACTAACACCAATTAACTGAAGTAGGTTGGTGCTAGGACTCCCAATGGATAGTAAATTGTAGGGATTGGTCTAGGAGGCACCCTAACTAATGCATGCACGTGAAATAAGTGGTAGTTATCCTCTAGTAGTGTTACCCACACTTCAATTACTAGTACATGTGTTCCAATTGTGCCAAGTGGACCCAATTGATTAATTTTAAGGTTCCTAAGTTAGGCAATAATTAATCTAATAGAAATTATGAACAAGGGAGGATTAATAATCTTAACACCCCCCCTGAATCCTAACTTGGAAAAATGTGGACCCTGGTAACAATACCATAGGTCACCCAATATACAATCTAAGAGACATAATACAAATTATGTAGGAAAACCTCTTGGGAAAAACCCCCTCAAGATAGGAACTGAAAATCAAGCCTTAATGTCCGAAAGAGACCTGAGAAAGGAAAATATATTTTCAGTAAAAGACTTGGTAAAAATATTTGCAATATGATCCTCTGTCAGATAGTAGTGCATTGTGATTGTTCTGTCATGCACCAATTCCAGAATGCAGTGCATGTGAACTTCTATGTGCTTTGTCCTCTGCTTCTGAATAGGATCACTAGAGATATTGATTGTACTCTGGTTGTCACAATAAAGGCCTACTATAGGTGAATTATGAATCCTGAACTCTGTCAAGATGCCATGCAACCAAACTTCCTAAATAGATGCATTCATAGCTCCCCGATACTCTACTTTTGCTAAATAAAGTGCAATGGTTGCTTGCTTCTTGCTGGACCGACAAATTGTCCCAGATCCAATCATGAATAGAAAACCTGAGGTGGATTTCCTATCATTTCCATCTCCTACCTAGTATGAGTCTATAAATCTTGTGAGATCTAGTTGTGCTCCAACAGCATAGTGGATCCCATAATCAATAGTACCCTGCACATAATGCAAGATCCTCTTTGTTTCCTTCCAGTGCAGATCATGTGGCTCCTGCATATATCTAGCAGCAACACTCACAGCATAGGATATGTTTGGTCTTCAATGAATGAGATACAAAAGGCTTCCAATGAGCTGTCTATAGAGAGAGATGGTCACCAAAGGTGTGGAACCACCTTATTCAAGCTTGATGCCTAATAAGAAAGGGTAGGGGGACGCATTGCAATCCTCCATGTGGAACATCTTAAGCATGTTTGATGAATACCTGGACTATGAGATCATGATTCCTGAAGTCTTTTGGCTTACTTCGAGACCAATGAATTGTTTTAACAGTCCTAAGTTAGTCATAGAGAATGCTTTATTAAGATCAGACTTGATGCTGCTCAATTTAGCACTAAAGCTGCTAGTAATGAGAAAGTCATCCACATACAATGCAACTAGAAGCAAGAACCCTTCCTTCTTCTCCATGTAGACATTGCAATCAGATTTGTACCTTTCAAACTTCTGAGAGATGAGGAAGGCATCCATCTTGGAGTACCATTCCCTTGGGGATTTTTTGAGTCCATACAGTGATTTTCTCAGTCTGCTGACTAAGGAAGGGTCATCAATAAACCCCTCAAGCTATTTCATATAGATCTCCTCCTCCAAATAACCATGGAGGAAGGCACTCTTCACATCCATGTGGTGTACTTCCCATCTCTTGGAAGCAGCAATGGCTAATACCGGCCTGATGGAGTCCATTATAGCTACTGGAGTGAATGTCTCATTGTAGTCCAATCCTTGGACCTGAGAATACCCTTTTTCCACCAACCGATCCTTGTACTTGGTTTTGGTCCCATCAGCAGCTATTTTGGTTTTGTATATCCATTTGCACTATACAAGCTTCCTCCCTGGAGGTAAGGGGACAAGTTCCCAGGTCTACTTGTCATGTAGAGAATAAAACTCCTCATCCATGGCTGCCTACCATATAGGATCATGGAAATACTCCCTAAAGTATTGAGGATCTGAACCAAGCATCATAAAGAACCTTTCAGCAAGAAGAGGATCTATGTGAGACAGTGCTACACTCTCCTTCTGATATTAGGACCTCGTTCTTATTTTTTCAGCTGGAACCCAGCACCATCTCTAGATGCTTCTATGAGCTTCTTATCCCATTTAGGATACTGGGATGAGGTAGATGTTGGATCTGGATCTATATCTCTTTTAGTTGTAAGCTCAATGTCTAGATCATAATCGGATGACTCCTCTTTTGAATCTGAATCAGAAATGTCAGGATTTAAAACTGTAACTGCAATAGGAAGTGAAGGAATGTTTATACCTTCATCAATTTTGAATGGAAGCTGAGATGATGTTGGAGCTAAGAATGGAATGAAGTGAGAGAAATAGTATGCCTTGGAGGCATGATCAGCAATCCCTTTCACTACAATCTCCCTAGTTGAGATATTGGTGATCTCTACTAAGTCAGCTCCAAACAATACTTGCTTTGGTGAGCCAGTATGAGTCATCTGACAAATAGATAATAGATTAGTTGCAAGTGAGGGCACATATAAGACATCTCTGAACACACCATGCTTCACTCTGATGGTTCCCTTCCCTACTGAGGGGATTTGGGAATGATCTCCCATGTGAATGGTGGGCCCTTCTTTGACACTGAGAGAGGAAAAGAGATCCTTGGAGGAAACCATGTGGTTGGAGGATCCAAAATCAATCAAATAGGCTGTAGACTAAGGTAGTCCTGCTTTCAAAGCATGACATCTTTCATGTCCATTATCAGACTATTTTTCTCTTTGAATGTTATGCTACTTGAGAAGAGCAGACAATTCATTTGAAGTTATTTCCTCATACAATGATCTTCAAGGTGATACCCTTTTTCATAGTAGGGGTTGTTATCACCAACCTTGTAGTTTCCTATGTGAGGTGGATGGTAGAGGGGAAAGAAACTAAGGAGGTGGAACGAAGACTTACTAGACTTCCAAATGTATGGTTGTCACACCAATCAAGGAAGCCTTCACTTTATGTTATCTAAGTCCAAGAGAACAACAGGGGGGACCCGAATCTACTCCCAATAGGAGAGATCAGACCTAGACACCAGAATAGATCAAAAGTGGATTTGAGTTACGCAAGGTGTAAGGAGAATAGAAACCCTAGCTCTAGGGTTTAGGTATTAGCAACTAATGGAGGTGACCACTATCTTGGGAAACATAATTGTGATAGGGTAAGCAAGGATAGAGTTGGGACTATCTAGTACCAAGGAGATACACTCAGTGAAAGATAGGTGACATGAGTTATCAATGAATATTGGCAAAGAGAATGGGAGTAAGGTCGATTTAGGGCTAGCACTAGAGATAGGAAATTAATTCCTTTTGTGCATTGGGAAATGGAGTCAGTACTAGCACAATGTTTTAGTAAACCCACCTAGGATATGCCTTGATCTATGGACCCAAAAAAGGATTTGGTCCGAAAGATTCAAGTTATAGGAAAATCAACAGAAGGAGGGCTAGTGTTATGGTTTGGAGAGGTAGATATGCGGATCTAGAGCCACTAGGAGACTATCAGCTCAATGTTGGAGGGGAAATGAGATCAATATGGCCCGATCTACAAACCCAAGTCAAAAAATTGTAGGAAAGATCAGATCTGAAAAAGTCAAAAATCCTATGAGGGGGGTAGGATGTTGAAAGTCAATTTTTCAGATCTATGGCAACCTGGAAAGAACTAGCTCAGCGTTGGGGGTGTTTTGGAGTGAAAAATCCCTAATCTATCAACCTGTCCTATCACATTTTAGAAAAAGTAAACTCCGAAAAAGTCCATTTTTCAGTGAAGGCGCTAGGGTTGTTTCAGTCTAAAACTCAGATCTAGGTCAAACTACCATGAATATAGACTACGTTGAGAGTTATTTGGATTGTTTGGGACTTGATATATCAGTCTATGAAGTCAAAAATTAGAAAAACACAAAACCCTGGTAGGTCAAATTTTCAGTCGGGGGTCACGTAGTTTTCAAGCTAAAAATCAAATCTAGGTCAAACCAGCAGGGATTTGACCAACATTGTAGTATATTCAGTGAATGGGAGGCATGATCTATGAAAATTATTAGTGGTTTGGCAAAATACCAGACAGTTCCCAGATTTAGTACTTTTTAGGGTTTTTTAGTATTTTAGGAATTTTCAGAAAAATGGAACGAAAAGCAGGTACAATGGATTCAGATATGTTAAAGAGAAGAGAGTTTCCTATTGGATCGTACCTAGAAATGCTTGTAGAAGTCTTAACAATTATGATCCTTGCTATCCCGATCAATTCCGGAAGATACAAGTGATTTCTATGACAGATGTAAGCTCCAAGCCACCAATGCGCCCCCTACCCTGCATGAGCAAACATCAACAATATAAAATTTTATAAGACAAGATAAAGAAACCAAATGCTACAAGGAAGTGTAAAAATGTAATCATATATCACAATGAAACTAATGAAAACCCCCTGATCCAAGACGAAGAAAATTGAACGAGTTGAGGCCCCCCTACAAAAATGTTCAAGCCAAAACGCCCTCCTGTAGACAAAACAATGATAGAAGAAAAATATAGATCTCAAATGAATTTCCACAATGCTAGGAAGCAGAATACTATCCAATCACCATTTGAGAACATCAGATGCAAAGAAGATCCAGAAAATATCCACAGAAAAATCTTTCTATTATTCAGATCTAAAAGCCAAAGACCCCTTACAAATGAGAAGCTCTCTCCTTTAAATAGAAATGAGAGAACCACAATCATAACCGAATCCTAACCACTTTCAAAACGAGTGGCTAATATTAAAATATAAAATGTTCTAATCAATGGTTGAGATGAACTCAACATACAATACATGGATCAATATAACCATAAAGTACCAAAGTGGACTAAATCACCCATAAAGAGGGTACCCCACTCAACAAGAAATAAATGAAACAAATGGTGGGTCCAAGGAGTGTTGAGTAACTCCCTCTGGGTTTCCCCATGGCACAATAAAATAATATAATATTTTAATTCTTTGACTTTGTTCCTCCTTGAGGAAATCGTGAGCCTCCCAAATGCTCCAAAAAATAATATAAAAATGCCCAAAATTAGGTGTGGGCCCAATCAGGTGCTACAACTGCTAGAGAAGGTGTGGAGGACATAAATCTCATTATTATGACTCATCCCATGTCATTTCCTTGCCCCAATAGCCCTAATTTATTTCTTCAATAGTCATTTAATCATTTTTCAATCTGCCTTGGGAAATGTGAACCTGCCAAAACAACCTCCTAGGGTGCCTGCATTGTCAAACTGATCCCACCAGGCTCTCTGGGATGGGGGTAATATGGTACAAACAAGTGATTGCACCCCCTATTCCCATACAACGTCCTAGGAGATCCAACTGAAACATCTCCCTACTCAGACATATCAACCTGTGAAGAAAAACTGCATCAGAGAGGCAGAATGAGCCTGATCATATCTGTAAGTGCCCGGAACTGGAAATAAACTGTCTCATTAGAATTAGAGAGCCCAAATCCATCTAATGTGTATACTCATACCCCTCATAGGTCTCTATCTGATCATCAACCATATTTAATAAACAATATAACCATCTGTAAATGATCAGACACTAATAATAACTCAGTCTATCATCCATCTTCTACAAGTGTTAAAAGGCTAAGACATGATCTACAACTCATTCAAGCAACAATGAAAACAAGTAGCAGTCATTTCACTAGCGGTACATCAACAAATACATATATAAGGATTTAATTATTATTACTCAGACTAGACTTTCAAGACTATACTCACTTCATAGTTGTAGCCAATTTGCTAGTGAAGGGTGAAGGATGAAATTGACAAGGCTAAGGAAAAGTATGAATTCCTACTTAACATCATGACACTTTGGATATGGAAAGGGAAATACTCACTATAACCAATGTCGAACAAACAACAACACAAGGAATGGCAGTGCTTCACAAATGGGTGAGTTGTTTAGAGAGTGCTTATTCAACTTAGGCATCATCACTACATCAAGCTTGAACCAGGTTCATTAGGACCATCAATTTTATTGGATGGCCTTTTCGGCCTATATGACCCTTTGGGACTTCACCAGTGCTTAAAAGCACAACTAATCGCAACTTTCATCTGGGACATATTTATTTTTATCAGGTCAGCAATATTTGGATATAGCATATTTTTTAACCATTGCTTTTTTGGACCTTTTCTTATACTCTTCAAGGATTAATTTTTCTCTTTCCCTCTTTACATATGTTAAGAAACATAGTTTTATCATTTTCATTTTCCATGGGCACATATTCAATATTTCCAATACAGGTAGTACATGAGCTTTCAGTTTTAGCCAACAACATCTCGAGTGACTAGGAGGAGTTCTGAACAGTGCAAAACATCAGGACAACTGAGCAAAATGATTTAGGCATACAATCCAACTCAACAAAGGAAATTTTTGTCACCAACTAAGAGCCGAGACACAATATAAATAGGGAGGCTTGTCCAACAAAGGTTCTAGCGGGGAAAAAGGTCCTCCATGCCATACGTCAAGAAGTCAGTCGGGTTGAAAACAAAAATGGAAGGTAATGGATGGGTGGAGATAGTGAATGATGAAACCAACACTAGCAAGCCAAAACAATGTTGGGAATGACTATCTCTATTCTCCCTAAGGAGGGTAAAACCAATGAGGCCCTTTCGGAAGCTTGCTGATTTTCTTTAGGCTTCAAATCATCTTCCTTTGGTTACTTCTTCTTTGATTTCCCCTTTTCTTGTGCTTTGGAAGAGTCGATAACCAAGAGAGCTTGATCGTTTGAGGTCTAGATGACTCCCATTCAAATCAATTTGTGTTTCCCTTTGATTAAGGACTCAGAAAATGAATCTAAAGAAGGAAGTTTCCAATCAAGAAAGCTTTCCCACTTGGAATGAAACATAGAGACATAGACAGAGTACTCAGGACCTAGTTTGCTAATATTGAAAGGACATTTTGCTCATTCTTCCTCTCTATCCCGCACTGTCTGCATTGTAGTACTAGAGAATTAAATTTGGAGAAGAATTGCTCAATATTCTCGAAACTGCTGGGATGTAAAGATACCAACTCATTCTCCTGAATGTGTCCCCAAATATCATCTTATTTTTTAAACAAACTATCAAGCTTCTCCTAGGATTCTCTGGGAGTCCTCAATCCTTATAGATGAAAGAGGAGATCTCTAGAAATATAAGTACATAAGTACCCGAATGCTTCATCACAATAGTTTAGGAAGTTGTTACGCTCTATCGGATGATGAGGCTTAGCCTCCCATCCATCTATGATCCTATGGTATCCATGCTTTCGCAAGGCCAAGTGCATATCAATCCTCCAATCAAGGTAATTGGAAGTTGTGAGGATGTGTGTCTTAGGTTTTTGAGAACTCATAATTGCTCTGGAAGGGAGACTATAAATACTTATTTCAAGCTACGCATCACCTTTCAATTTCACTGCAAATAACACTAAAACATAAGAACTATTAGAATCATGATTTTCCTCTAGAAATGAACATGTTTTGAGGGTCCATCATGCCCTCTCCGCTGCTCTGAATGAATCCAAAGCTAGAAAATTTTCATAGGGGACTTCTATGGAAACCCAAATACTTTTGATGTTTGATGAGGAGAAACAAGCATGAAACCTAACCGAGAAGGCTCTGATAGCATGCTAGAATTTTAATGCCAGTTGGATCTTCAGGAAGAGAGTTCTTACAATGTTGCAGCAATTGAATGAAGAATGAAAATACAAATCCAACAAGACAAACAACATAGGAAATGGACAAGTATTGCTCAGGAATTTACAATATATTCATCATAATCATATCCGATGTTACAATGTAGTTTATATAGGTAGAATTCGAATGCATGAGTAATGAATTCAAATCCTCCAAGTGGATAAGATTGTATCTAACTGAATCTCTAACTCAAGGTATCCCAATAAATATCAGAGTCCAAATAGACAACTCCCTGATACCTAATAACTCAACAACCAATGACAACTAGTTAACTTAGTGCAACTAAGAGTGAGGTAGGTAGGAAAAGCGCTCCTCCCCATGAAACCATGCATTATCCATGCATTAATAGCGCTAGATTAACTGGCTGTGAACTAACTAAAGGTAACTGGGGTTTAACTAAGATTAACTAATACTAACACCAATTAACTGAAGTAGGTTGGTGCCAGGACTCCTAGTGGCTCCTAAAATGTAGGAATTGTTCTAGGAGGCACCATGGAGGTGCCCTAACTGATGCAAGCACATGGAGTAAGTGGAATTTATCCTCTAGTACTGTTCTCCACACTTCAATGACTAGTACATGTGGTCCAAGTTGACCCAATTGTACTAGTGGACCCAATTAATTAATTTTAAGGTTCCTAAGTTAGGAAATAATTAACCTAATACAAAGTATGGATAAGGGAGGATTAATAATCCTAACAGTACCATCTATGAGAATCATTGACTTGATATAACACAAGTCCAAATTGATACAACACAAGACCAGTATTAATACAACACAAGACTATAATACTAGCATCCCACCTCAACACATGAGGATATAGATAGGACTTGATACAATGCAAGTTCTGACTTGATACAAAATAAGTCCAAAGAATGAATCGTAATGATGTACAATCAATAAATTCTATAGTTATGGAGATTTTCAATGGTCTAAATAATGTCTCAATTGGAGTCGATATGCAAATGTTATGCGTCCCTCAAGTTGACCTATCTAGTCGACCACTATAGTTCCAAGTGAATTCCACATCAAATTTAATTTCTCATGCATGTGGAGCTAGTTAGGTGTGAAATTTAAAGAACATTATAGAAGGACAAAAACCATAACCCTAAATAGGATTTGCGACATGTACAAACCATTAGAAATTAACCCTAAATAGCTATCAAGATTTGATAAATACTGGGATGTTGAGAAAAGAAGGTGATTCCATTTCTATTGTATTGTTCCATAGTTGAGTAGTAGTAAGGGGTGGTTGTGAATCACAATATAGGGATTAATATATTATGTAGCAACCATTCACTCTACAATGTCCAAGGTAACTCCATCTTGAGTACCATTTTACTTTTGTATTTTCATTCTACATAAAATAGAAAGGCATAGTCCTAATTACATCTTGGTTTTTCCCCATAGGGTCTTTACCAGGATAAATTTTGGGTTGAATGTGTGTGGATTGTGTATTTCCTGTCCTATAATTTCTCTTACCTTTCTAAAAAGATAAAACTAATTAAAAAACTAGTGCTAAGATCCATTGTGATGAACTTTTATAGTGGAATATTCATGACAGTTTACTGATCATTACTCCCACTATTTAGAATGCTACTAAGGATTATTGGTTCTTATAAAGAGAATTTCAAAGGTACAAGTTTTTTTTTAGGCCAATTTTTTACCTCAAAGCTCCCCTAATATGCATTTAATTGAGAAAATGTTTTACTCTTCCCAAAATGTCCTTTCAAACTGCCACTATGTTTCTCCTTTGGTATATCCTCTCTCATGGAACATTTATGAAACCATAGTTGGTTTACTTTGGATAAAAATCCTTCCTAAATCAATAGTCCATCCATGGACTTCTATCTCTGCTCTTGGGATTCCCATAGGTTGCATAAGCTTCCTTCAAATATGCATATTTTGTATACATTTCCTTCAAATCATCCAACCCCAAGAAATTCACTTGGAATTCATGCAAAATAATATTTATAACACCTACTTAATGCATATACAACTTTATTTGACTACCCACTTGTGTGCTTGATAAAAAAAAGTAAAATTATGCAAAAATTCAACCCACCCGACTTTCCTTCGACTTAATTCTGTTTGGATGCAGATAAACTGTAAGGCATTGTTATAAGTATACAATAAAATCTCTTTAGGAATTAAATAGTGTATCCATTTTTCTAGTGCTCAAACAATGACATAAAATTATTTATCATGTGTGAAATAATTGTTCCTATAGTAGTCTCACTAGCATTAGGTTATACTTGGAAAAATTTACCAAAATAAAGTAAGGCTAAAATAGGTTGTTCGCTAACCTCTTTCATGAGAAATTGGAAGCTTCTTTCCATTGCTTTAGTCTATTGGAATACCTGCTTACTTCCTCTTAATTTTTGTCACAAATAGAGCACACATTCCACTCAAATTTCTTATAGACTATCTATAGAAGCTATCTAATCCATAAAATCTTCTTACCTCAAGGACACTTTTTTTAGTAGGCCACTCTATTATGGATCTGACCTCCTATTTATCCACGTTCAATCCTTCTTGTGAGATACCAAAACCCAAATGGATAAACTCTATGTTCATGAAAGTACACTTCTTAGCATTAATTAGTTACCTCTCTTTTTGCAACTTATTCAAAACCAATATGAGATGTCTAAAGTGATCCTCCTTTAATTTACTATAAATTAGAATATCATAAATAAACAACGATAAATTTACCTCTAAAATCCTTAACCATTTCATTCATGAGCCTGATGAAGGTACTTGGATCGTTTTTCAACCCAAATAGCATCACCATCTAGTCATAAATCCCATCACTATTCTTAAATGTTGCTTTCCATTTATCACCCTCTCTCATTATTATTTGATGATATCCACTTTTTAAGCCTATCTTAGAAAAACAATTTGCACCACCTAGACAATCCATCAAACTATCCATTCAAGGGAAGCAAATTTATACCTGATTGTAATCTTGTTGATGGCTCTAAGAGTGTGTACACAATCTCCATTGTCCATCCATATTTGGACTCAACATCGTAGGAACAACACAACAACTCCAATTTTTCCTTACTAGACCTTTGTTCAACAATTAATGTACTTGATTCTTGATTTCTTCACTCTCCTTTGGAGCCATCCTATAGGATACCTTGTTTGGTACACTCGCTCCTAGAATACAATCTAAGTGATGGATATGTTGAAGCTAGCTAATATCTAAGTCAACCACAACAATATCAAAAAAATCATTCAACATATCTTTAATTTCTATAGACATTTCAATTAACTTTCTACTAGTAGTAACTATCTTTGGATTGACAATCAATGCAAAAATTAACTCCTTGTTTCTAACCTAATATAAAAATTATTTACCACTAACCACCAAAACTTTGTGACTGATCTAATCTACATTATCATCTTTCAAATGTATGAGTGTGTGATTTCTTCCATCCTTCCAAAAATTATAAGTATTTCTCCTCCCATCATGAATTGCTTTTACGTCGATCTGCCAAGGTGTGCCTAAAATAACATGACAAATATCCATAGGAATAACATTATAAATTACATGGTATGATTGTAACTCCCTGTCTTAAACTGCACTTGCCATTTTTCATTCACTAAGACTTGATGCCATTTTTGTAGCTGAGGCACCTTGTAGAGAGTAGGATGTGTTGTCTTCTTCAATCATAGTTTGTCGACGATCTTTGTAGACATAAGGTTATCAGTACATATAGTATCAATAATAACTTTGCAACATTTACCTCTAGTCATGCATTTGATTCTAAGCAATGTATTCCATTGAGAAATGTCCTAAATTTCCTTGTTATAATTGAGCAATACTATCTTCATTAGCAATGAATCTCCAAGCTTTGGTGCATCTTCATGTGAAGGTGATTTCACACTTTCCTCATAAACTTGGACAATATGTGCAATCCCTTGGTTTTTTAAAGAATTCTATGGAGACTTGTAAGAGTTATGACCACAATATTTATTACATCTAAAACAATTTTCCAAAAATCCTCTACCTCTACTTGTTGAATAAGTTCATCTACCTCTAAAGGAGTCATTATCTCGTGAGGATTAGTCCTTCTGTTGTGAATTGATAGCTTCTTCTTTCTACACTTGCGGCTATCTCTTCCTCTTCCTCATAGGATTTTTTTTCTTGACAACTTCTTCTCTACTTTGAGGTAAAACTAATATGCTTCATTAACTATTTCAGGGGATAAGATGTTGTTTTCATATTGAACAAGAACAGATTGGGTAAGATTCAAAAGTAGAATACTAATGTTGATCTAAAGACTCAGCTGGAAGAAGCCAAGAGGATGGAGGAAGTATTGAGACACCAATTGGATGAAAATGAGAATACTTGCCAAAAGCTGGAGATGGACGTAGTTGATCTCAGAAAGAAGGATAAGAAATCCGATGCATATGTCAAGTTCAATAATAGTTCAGTAATCTTGGATGAAATATTGGATTGTCAAATTTCTCCATTTGACAAATATGGTCTTGGCTACAACAAGGAAAGAGGAAAATCTGTGGTTGGCACATGGTCTCCCAAGACCCTTGAAGCAAGCCATTCTACTTCCAAGAATGAAAGAAAAGATCCTCATCAAGAACCTGCACAGCACAAAGAAGACTTCCGAAGATTGGAAAGATGTCAAGAAGTTGGTCCCACTCCTCAATAAAAATTCAGAAGAGAGACAACTCTGACATGGAACCAGGGATCTAGGTATGAAAATAGTTTAAATGGTTATTTCTATTCATGTAATGATTTCGGCCACAATGCTATGGATTGTAGATTCAATGATAAAAGAAGTGTTGGAAGTTCCAACAACATAGTCAGGTGTTGGACATGTAACCATGTTGGTCACATTGTTTCATATTGTCGTATTATTAGATGGTATAGTTGCATTGGCTTTGGGCACAAAGATCAAGATTGTATGAATTCAAGAAGACAATCTATGAGGGATGCCACATACACATCCGCAAGAAAAACTTATGAACCATGGAAGAAGAATAATGGAGAGAGGAATACATCTCATAAGACATATACTCAAAATCAATGACACTCCTAGGTATGGATGAAAAAGAATGAAACATTGAATGTGGATGAAGTGGATTAGTGTAAAGAAGACGGATTCCATGTGGCAATCCATGTCTGAGGTCTCTCAAATACCTTGATCACCTTGAGTTCATTGATTTTGGAAGAAAAAATAAAAGGTGAGAGAGAGAAAAAATGATGGATCTTTCATCAAAGCAGGTCAATTCCTTGGATCATGTTATAGCTATGTATGTTGATAGGGGGAGCAATGATCAGTTAGGAGTGGAATTTAGATACAGATTTGTGATCACCCTTTTCCATTGATGCCATATTAGGGGGATAGATGAAGATGAAAGGGGGAGCATGATCATAGGGGGATCATGAGTGGTTTTCATCAAGGACAAAGGGGGAGATTGTTGATTGTGTTTTTATTGATGCCAACATGGGACTTGTATTGGCCCCTTAGGTTTTGATTGATGCCACCAAGTTCTCCTACAATGGACAAGCTTCATAAACAAGTATATTTTTGATCATGGATATTTGCACAAGTTTGGCATGGGTTTGATCGCCCTTTACACACATGCAATTCCCATTTGGATGATAGGATTGATGGTTGATTGATTGGACATGCCCCTGCTATAGTGGTGTACTTCCTCCTCCAAATAACCATGGAGGAAAGCACTCTTCACATCCATGTGGTGTACTTCCCATCTCTTGGAAGCAGCAATGGCTAATACTAGCCTGATGGAGTCCATTATAGCTAGTGGAGTGAATGTCTCATTGTAGTCCAAGCCTTGGACCTGAGAATACCCTTTTTCCACCAACCGAGCCTTGTACTTGGTTATGGTCCCATCAACAGCTATTTTGGTTTTGTATATCCATTTGCACTATACAAGCTTCCTCCCTGGAGGTAAGGGGACAAGTTCCCAGGTCTACTTGTCATGTAGCGAATCAAACTCCTCATCCATGGCTACCTGCCATCTAGGATCATGGAAAGCCTCCCTAAAGGATTGAGGATCTGACCCAAGCATCATAAAGAAGCTTTCAGCAAGAAGAGGATCTGTGTGAGATAGTGCTACACTCTCCTTCTGATACTAGGACCTCGTTCTTCTTTTTTCAGCTGGAACCCAGCACCATCTCTAGATGCTTCTATGAGATTCTTAGCCCATTTAGGCTGCTGGGATGAGGTAGATGTTGGATCTAGATCTATATTGCTTTTAGTTGTAATATCAATGTCTAGATCATAATTGGATGACTCCTCTTTTGAATCTAAATCAGAAATGTCAGGATTTAAAACTGTAACTGCAATAGGAAGTGAAGGAATGTTTATACCTTCATCAATTTTGAATGGAAGCTTAGATGATGCTGCAACTAAGAATGGAATGAAGTGAGAGAAATAGTATTCCTTGGAGCCATGAACAGCAATCCCTTTCACTACAATCTCCCTAGTTGAGATATTGGTGATCTCTACCGAGTCAGCTCCAAACAATACTTGCTTTGGTGAGCCAGTATGAGTCATTTGACAAACAGATAACAATTTAGATGCAAGTGAGGGAACATATAGGACATCTCTGAACACACCATGCTTCACTCTGATGGTGCCCTTCCCTGCTGCGGGGATTTGGGAATGATCTCCCATGTGAATGGTGGGCCCTTCTTTGACACTGAGAGAGGAGAAGATATCCTTGGAGGAAACCATGTGGTTGGAGGCTCCAAAATCAATCAAATAGGCTGTAGACTGAGGTAGTCCCTCTTTCAAAGAATGACATCTTTCATGTCCATTATCATACTATTTTTCTCTTTGAATGTTATGCTACTTGAGAAGAGCAGACAATTCATTTGAAGTTATTTCCTCATACAATGATCTTCAAGGTGATACCCTTTTTCATAGTATGGGTTATTATCACCAACCTTGTAGTTGCCTATGTGAGGTGGATGGTAGAGGGGAAAGCAACTAAGGAGGTGGAACCAAGACTTCCTAGACTCTCAAATGGATGGTTTTCATGCCAATCAAGGAAGCCTTCACTTTATGTTATCTAAGTCCAAGACAACAATAGGGGAGACCCGGATCTACTCCCAACAAGAGAGATCAGACCTAAACACCAGAATAGATCAAAAGTGGCTTTGAGTTATGCAAGGTGTAAGGTGAATGGAAACCCTAGCTCTAGGGTTTAGGTACTAGAAACTAATGGAGGTGACCACTGTCTTTGGAAACATAATTGTGATAGGGTAAGCAAGGACAGAGTTGGGACTGTCTAGTACTAAGGAGATAGACTCAGTGAAAGATAGGTGACTTGAGTTATCAATGAATATTGGCAAAGAGAATGGGAGTAAGGTTGATTTATGGCTAGCACTAGAGATAGGAGATCAGTGCCTTTTGTGCATTAGGAAATGGAGTCAGTATTAGCACAATGTTTCAGTAAACCCACCTAGGATATGCCCTGATCTATGGACCCAAAAAAGGATTTGGTCTGAAAGATTCACGTTAAAGGAAAATCAACAAAAGGACGGCTAGCGCTAGGGTTTGGAGAGGCATATATCCAAATCTAGAGCCACCAATAGACTATCAGCTCAGTGTTGGAGGGAAAATGAGTTCAGAATGGCCTGATCTACAAACCCAAGTCAAAAAATTGCAAGAAAGATCGGATCTAAAAAAGTCAAAATCTGATGAGGGGGGCCAGGATGTTGAAAGTCAATTTTTTAGATCTACGGCAACTTGGAAAAAAATAGCTCATTGTTGGGGGTGTTTTGGAGTGCTCAATCCCTGATTTATCAACCTAGCCTATCAGATTTTAGAAAAAGTAAACTCCAGAAAAGTCCATTTTTCAGTGAAGGCGCTAGGGTTGTTTCAGTCTAAAACTCAGATCTAGGTCAAACTGCCATGAATCTAGACTAAGTTGAGGGTTATTTGGACTGTGTGGGACTTGATATATCAGTCTATGAAGTCAAAAATAAAAAATAAAACTCAAAACCCTAGTAGGTCAAATTTTCCGTGGGGGGTTATGCAGTTTTCAAGCTAAAAATCAGATCTAGGTCAAACAAACCAGTAGGGATGACCAGCATTACAGTAGATTCATTGAAGGGGAGGCCTAATCTATGAAACTCAGTAATGTTTTGGAAAAATATTGGACGGTTCCTAGATTTAATACTTTTTAGGGTTTTTTAGTATTTTAGGGATTTTCATAAAAATGGAAGGAAAAGCAGGTACAATGGATTCAGATCTGTTAAAGAGAAGAGAGTTTCCTATTGGATCGTACCTGGAAATGCTTGAAGAAGTATTAACAGTGATTATCCTTTCTATCTCGATCAATTCTGGAAGATCCAAGTGATTTCTATGACAGATGTAAGCTCCAAGCCACCAATGCGCCCCCTACCCTACATGAACAAATGTCAATAATATCAAATTTGCTAAGACAAGATAAAGAAAACAAATTCTACAAGAAATTAAAAAAAAATAATCATAGATCACAATGAAACTAATGAAAACCCCCTGATCCAAAACGAAGAAAATTGAACGAGTTGAGGCCCCCCTACAAAAACGCTCAAGCCAAAATGCCCTCCTGTAGAAAAAACAATGATAGCAGAAAAATATAGATCTCAAATGAATTTCCACAGTGCTAGGAAGCATAAGACTATCCAATCACCATTTGAGAACATCAAATGCAAAGCAAATCCAGAAAATATCCATAGAAAAATCTTTCTATTATTCAGATCCAAGAGCCAAAGACCCCTTACAAATGAGAAGCTCTCTCCTTTAAATAGAAATGAGAGAACCACAATCATAACCAAATCCTAACCACTTTCAAAACACGTGGCTAAGATTAAAAGATAAAATGTTCTAATCAATGGTTGAGATGAGCTCAACATATAATACATGGATCAATATAACCATAAAGTACCAAAGTGGACTAAATCACCCATAAAGAGTGTACCCCACTCAACAAGAAATAAATGAAACACATGGTGGGTCCAAGGAGTGTTGACTAACTCCCTCTGGGTGTCCCCATGGCGCAATAAAATAATATAATATTTTAATTCTTTGACTTTGTTCCTCCTTGAGGAAATCATGAGCCTCCCAAAAGCTCCAGAAAATAATATAAAAATGCCCAAAAATAGGTGTGGGCCCAATCAGGTGCTACAACTGCTGGAGAAGGTGTGGAGGAAATCACTCTCATTATTATGACTCATCCCATGTCATTTCCTTGCCTCAGTATCCCGAATCGATTTCTTCAATAGCCATTTAATAATTTTTTAATTTGCCTCGGGAAACATGAACCAAAACAACCTCCTAGGGTGCCTGCATTATCAAACTGATCCCACCAGGGTCTCTGGGATGGGGGTAATATGGTACAAACAAGTGATTTCACCCCCTATTCCCATACAACATCCTAGGAGATCCAACTGAAACATCTCCCTACTCAGACATATCAACCTGTGAAGAAAAACTACATCAGAGAGGCAGAATGAGCTTGATCATATCTGCAAGTGCCCGGAACTGGAAATAAACTATCTCATTAGACTCAAAGAGTCCAAATCCATCTAAGGTGTATACTCATACCCCTCACAAGTCTCTATATGATCATCAACCATATCCAATAAACAATATAACCATCTGTAAATGATCAGACACTAATAATAACCCAGTCTATCATCCATCTTCTGCAAGTGTTAAAAGGCTAAGACATGCTCTACAACTCATTCAAGAAACAATCACAACAAGTAGCGGTCATTTCACTGGCGGTACGTCAACAAATACATATATAAGGATTTAATTATTATTACTCAGACTAGACTTTCAGGACTATATTCACTTCATAGTTGTAGCCAATTTGCTAGTGAAGGGTGAAGGATGAAATTGACAAGGATAAGGAAAAGGATGACTTCCTACTTAACATCATGACACTTTGGACATGGAAAGGAAAATACTCACTATAACCAATGTCAAACAAACCACAACAAAAGGAATGGCAGTGCCTCACAAATGGGTGAGTTGTTTAGAGAGTGCTTATTCAACTTAGGCATCATGACTACATCATGCTTGATCTAGGTTCATTAGGACCATCAATTTTATTGCATGGCCTTTTTGGCCTATATGACCCTTTGGGACTTCACCGGTGCTTAAAAGCACAACTAATCACAGCTTTCATCTGGGACATATTTATTTTTATAAGGTCAACAATATTTGGATGTAGCATATTTTTTAACCATTGCTTTTTTGGACCTTTTCTTATACTCTTCAAGGATTATTTTTTCTCTTTCCCTCTTTACATATGTTAAGAAACACCGTTTTATCATTTTTAGTTTCCATGGGCACATATTCAATATTTCCAATATAGGTAGTACATGAGCTTTCAGTTTTAGCCAACAACATCCGAAGTGACCAGGAGGAGTTCTGCATAGTGCGAAACATCGGGACAATTGACCAGAATGATTTAGGCATACAATCCAACTCACCAAAGGAAATTTTTGTCACCAACTCAGAGACAAGACACAATATAAACAGGGAGGCTTTCCCAACAAAGGTTCTAGTGGGGAAAAAGGTCCTCCATGCCATAAGTCAAGAAGTCAGTCGGGTTGAAAACAAAAATGGAAGGTAATGGATGGGTGGAGATAGTGAATGATGAAACCAACACTAGCAAGACAAAACAATGGTGGGAATGACTACCTCTATTCTCCCTAAGGAGGTTAAAACCAATGAGTATATATCAAGAACTTCCAAGTCTAAGTAGGGACATCAATACATAATAGAATATACATCCAAGTCTATATAATTATGACCGCCAGATCATGACACCACATGTTAATACATGTCACAAAAATGAGTATAAGAGCAATGATAACCATAACACAATATAAAAATCTGAGTCATAATCATGCAATATAATCCATCTAAAACATCATCTGTCTAATGAGAAAGTACTGATATAAAACTGGGCATCAATAACTACTATGTAATGACTAAATGGCTACATCGGTCCTCAAATATGAGTGTCTTGAGCCTCAGTGCTGACATGGGAGATTACAATAGTACACTAATACAATAACAATCCATCAAAATTGCTCATCTCAGCATCTCATATGTAAGAGATCTAGCTGAAAAATGTATTGTGTCTGAAAAATAGAATATGGTAGCCTAGATACTATATATATGTGATAACAGGGACATAATGTTTTCCCAAATTTATTCTTCTTAAAGACGGAAGCCCTTTCGGAATCTTTCTGATTTTGTTTAGGCTTCAAATCAGCTTCGTTTGGTTCCTTCTTCTTTGATTTCCCCATTTTTTGTGCTTTGGAAGAGTCGGTAACCAAGAGAGCTTGATTGTTTGAGGTCTAGATGACTCCCATTCAAATCAATTTGTGTTTCCCTTTGATTAAGGACTCGAAAAATGAATCTAAAGAAGGAAGTTTCCAATCAGGAAAGCTTTCTCACTTGGAATGAAACATAGGGACATAGATAGAGTACTTGGGACCTAGTTTGCTAAGTATTGAAAGGACATTTTGCTCATCCTTCCTCTCTATCCCACACTGTCTGCATTGTAGTACTAGAGATTTAAATTTGGAGAAGAATTGCTCAATAATCTCAAAACTATTGGGATGTAAAGATACCAACTCATTCTCCTAAATGTGTCCCCAAATATCATCTTATTTTTTAAACAAACTATTAAGCTTCTCCCAGTATTCTCTGGGAGTCCTCAATACTTCTAGATGAAAGAGGAAATCTCTAGAAATATAAGTACATAAGTACCCGAATGCTTCATCACAACGGTTTAGGAACTTGTTACGCTCTATTGGATGATGAGGCTTAGCCTCCCATCCATCTATGATCTTGTGGTATCCATGCTTGTGCAAGGCCAACTACATATCAATCCTCTAATCAAGGTAATTGGAAGTTGTGAGGATGTGTGTCTTAGGGTTTTGAGAACTCATAATTGCTTCGGAAGGGAGACATCAAATACTTATTTCAAGCTACGTAGCACCTTTCAATTTCAATGCAAATAACACTAAAACATAAGAACTGTTAGAATCATGCTTTTCATATAGACATGAACATGTTTTCAGGGTCCATCATGCCCTCTCCGCTACTCTGAATGAATCCAGAGATAGAAAATTTTCATAGGGGACTTCTGTGGAAACCCAACTGCTTCTAATGTTCGATGAGGAGAAACAAGCATGAAACTTGCCCGAGAAGGCTCTGATAGCATGTTATAATTTTAATGCTAGTCATATCTTCAGGAAAAGAGTTCTTACAATGTTGCAGCAATTGAATGAAGAATGAAAATACAAATCCAACAAGACAAACCACACGGGAAACGGACAAGTATTGCTCAAGAATTTACAGTATATTCATCATAATCATATTCGATGTTACAATGTAGTTTATATAGGTTGAATTTGAATGCATGAGTAATGAATTCAAATACTCCAAGTGGATAAGACTGTATCTAACTGAATCTCTAACTCAAGGTATCCCAATAAATATCAGAGTCCAACTAGACAACTCCCTGATACCTAATAACTCAGTAACCAGTGACAACTAGTTAACTCAATGCAACTAAGAGTGAGGTAGGTAGGAAAAGCGCTCCTCCCCATGAAACCATGCATTATCCATGCATTAATATCGCTAGATTAACTGGCTGTGAACTAACTGAAGGTAACTGGGGGTTAACTAAGATTAAATAATACTAACACCAATTAACTGAAGTAGGTTGGTGCCGGGACTCCTAGTGGCTCCTAAA
The DNA here is from genome assembly GCA_001517045.1 of Pseudotsuga menziesii. Taxonomy (NCBI): domain Eukaryota; kingdom Viridiplantae; phylum Streptophyta; class Pinopsida; order Pinales; family Pinaceae; genus Pseudotsuga; species Pseudotsuga menziesii. Next base: position 197,312 of record LPNX010680513.1, read on the forward strand.
ATGTAGGGATTGTTCTAGGAGGTGCTGTGGAGGTGTTACGGAGAGAAATTCCTATGGCTTGGGGTACCACAACAGACAGCTAGACTCTAGAAATCAATATTTCCCAATATGCAATAGAAATAAACAATCTAACACTAAAGGA
>LPNX010680513.1:198212-228212 GCA_001517045.1 Pseudotsuga menziesii
ACCGCGTATGTACACGGTTATCGGGGAAAAAGCAGCGTATATCAATATTCTAATGTTTTTAGGGATGATCAAGGTAACATCAAAAGATATAAAGTGGTCCAAAGGGGCTAATGAGTCTGCAGCGGGACAAGGGAAGGCCATACAATGTGTGATTCATTTAGTGTGGTGAAATCCGCTATAACAGGAGGTTCCCTAACTGATGCATGCACATGGAGTAAGTGGAATTTATCCTCTAGTAGTGTTCCCCACACTTCAATAACTGGTGCATGTGTCCCAATTGGTCCAAGTTGACCCAATTGTACTAGTGGACCCAATTAATTAATTTTAATGTTCCTAAGTTAGGAAATAATTAACCTAATACAAAGTATGAACAAGGGAGGATTAATAATCCTAACAGTACCATCTATGAGAATCATTGACTTGATATAACACAAGTCCAAATTGATACAACACAAGACCAATCTTAATACAACACAAGACTATAATACTAGCATCCCACCTCAACACATGAAGATATAGATAGGACTTGATACAATGCAAGTCATAACTTGATACAAAATAATTCCAAAGAATGAATCGTAATGATGTACAATCAATAAATTCTACAGTTATGGAGCTTTTCAACAGTCTAAATATTGTCTCAATCGGAGTCGATAAGCAAACGTTATGCGTCCCTCAAGTTGACCTATCTAGTTGACCACTATAGTTCCAAGTGAATTCCACATCAAATTTAATTTCTCACGCATGTGGAGCTAGTTAGATGTGAAATTTAAAGAACATTATAGAAGGTCCAAAACCCTAACCCTAAACAAAAATTGTGGCATGTACAAACTATTAGAAATTAACCCTAAATAGCTATCGGGATTTGATAAATACTGGGATGTTGAGAAAATAATGTGCTTCCATTTCTATTGTATTGTTCCATAGTTGAGTAGTAGTAAGGGGTGGTTGTGAATCACAATATAGGGATTAATATATTATGTAGCAACCATTCACTCCATAATGTCCAAGGTAACTCCATCGTGAGTACCATTTTACTTTTGTATTTTCATTCTACATAAAATAGAAAGGCATATTCCTAATTCCATCTTGGTTTTTCCTCATAGGGTCTTTACCAGGATAAATTTGTGTTGAATGTGTGTGGATTGTGTATTTCCTGTCCTATAATTTCTCTTACCTTTCTAAAAAAATGAAACTAATTAAAAAACTAGTGCTAAGATCCATTGTGATGAACTTTTATAGTGGAATATTCATGATAGTTTACTAATCATTACTCCCACTATTTAGAATGCTACTAAGGATTATTGGTTCTTATAAAGATAATTTCAATGGTACAAGTTTTGTTTTGAGGCCAAGTTTTTACCTCAAAACTCCCATAATATGCATTTAATTGAGAAAATGTTTTACTCTTCCCAAAATGTCTTTCTAAAGTGCCACTATGTTTCTCCTTTGGTATATCCTCTCTCATGGAACCTTTCTAAAACCATAGTTGGTTTACTTTGGATAAAAATCCTTCCTAAATCATATAGTCCATCCATGGACTTCTATCTCTTCTCTTGGGATTCCCATAGGTTGCATAAGCTTCCTTCAAATATGCATATTTTGTATACATTTCCTTCAAATCATCCAACCCCATGACATTCACTTGGAATTCATGCAAAATAAGATTTATAACACCTACTTAATGCATATACAACTTTATTTGACTACCCACTTGTGTGCTTGATAAAAAAAGTAAAATTCTGCAAAAATGCAACCCACCCGACTTTCCTTCGACTTAATTCTGTTTGGATGCAGATAAACTGTAAGGCATTGTTATAAGTATACAATACAAACTCTTTAGGAATTAAATAGTGTATCCATTTTTCTAGTGCTCGAACAATGACATAAAATTATTTATCATGTGTGAAATAATTGTTCCTATAGTAGTCTCACTAGCATTAGGTTATACTTGGAAACATTTACCGAAATAAAGTAAGGCTAAAATAGGTTGTTCACTAACCTCTTTCATGAGAAATTGGAAGCTTCTTTCAATTGCTTTAGTCCATTGGAATACATGCTTACTTCCTCTTAATTTTTGTCACAAATAGAGCACACATTCCACTCAAATTTCTTATAAACTATCTATAGAAGCTAGCTAATCCATAAAATCTTCTTACCTCAAGGACACTTCTTTTAGTAGGCCACTCTATTATGGATCTGACCTCCTATTTATCCATGTTCAATCCTTCTTGTGACATACCAAAACCCAAATGGATAAACTCTATGTTCATGAAAGTACACTTCTTAGCATTAATTAGTTACCTCTCTTTTTGCAACTTATTCAAAACCAATATGAGATGTCTAAAGTGATACTCCTTTAATTTACTAGAAATTAGAATATCATAAATAAACAACGATAAATTTACCTCTAAAATCCTTAACCATTTCATTCATGAGCCTGATGAAGGTACTTGGATCGTTTGTCAACCCAAATGGCATCACCATCTAGTCATAAATCCCATCATTAGTCTTAAATGTTGCTTTCCATTTATCACCCTCTCTCATTATTATTTGATGATATCCACTTTTTAAGCCTATCTTAGAAAAAAAAATTGCACCACCTAGACAATCCATCAAATTATCCATTCAATGGAAGCAAATTTATACCTGATTGTAATCTTGTTGATGGCTCTAAGAGTCTATACACAATCTCCATTGTCCATCCATATTTGGACTCAACGTCGTAGGAACAACATAACAACTCCAAATTTTCCTTACTAAACCTTTGATCAACAATTAATGTACTTGATTCTTGATTTCTTCACTCTCCTTTGGAGCCATGCCGTAGGATACCTTGTTTGGTACACTGGCTCCTAGAATACGATCTAACTGATGGATGATGCTTCCCATTGGAGGTAGTTCATTACATAAGTCAACCACAACAATATCAAAAAAATCATTCAACATATATTTAATTTCTATAAACATTTCAATTAAATTTCTACTAGTAGTAACTATCTTTGGATTGACAATCAATGCAAAAATTACCTCCTTGTTTTTGACCTAATATAAAAAAAAATTTACCACTAACCACCAAAACTTTATGACTGATCTTCTCATATACATTATCATCTTTCAAATGTATGAGTGTGTGATTTCTTCCATCCTTCCAAAAATTATAAGTATTTCTCCTCCCATCATGAATTGCTTTTACGTTGATTTGCCAAGGTGTGCCTAAAATAACATGACAAATATCCATAGGAATAACATTATAAATTACATGATATGATTGTAACTCCTAGTCTTAAACTACACTTGCCATTTTTCATTCGCTAAGACTTGATGCCATTTTTGTAGCTGAGGCACCTTGTAGAGAGTAGGATGTGTTGTCTTCTTCAATCATCGTTTTTTGATGATCTTTATAGACATAAGGTTATCAGTACATACAGTATCAATAATAACTTTCCAACATTTACCTCTAGTCATGCATTTGATTATAAGCAATGCATTCCATTGAGAAATGTCCTAAATTTCCTTGTTAGAATTGAGCAATACTATCTTCGTTGGCAATGAATCTCCAAGCTTTGGTGCATCTTCATGTGAAGGTGATTTCACACTTTCCTCGTCAACTTGGACAATATGTGCACTCCCTTGGTTTTTTAAAGAATTCTATGGAGACTTGTAAGAGTTATGACCACAATATTTATTGCATCTAACTTACATTTTTCCAAAAATCCTCTACCTCTACCTATTGAATAAGTTCATCTACCTCTAAAGGAGTCATTACCTCATGAGGATTAATCCTTCTGTAGTGAATTGATAGCTTCTTCTTTCTACACATGCGGATGTCTCTTCCTCTATGTCTTCCTCTTTCTCATAGGATTTGTTTTCTTGACAACTTCTTCTCTACTTTGAGGGAAAACTAATATGCTTCATTAACTATTTCAGGGGATAAGATGTTGTTTTCATATTGAACAAGAAGAGACTGGGTAAGATTCAAAAGAACTTGAATAAAAACAGAAGACTAATGTTGATATGAAGACTCAGCTGGAAGAAGTCAAGAGGATGGAGGAAGTATTGAGACACCATTTGGATGAAAATGAGAATACTTGCCAAAAGCTGGAGATGGATGTAGTTGGTCTCAGAAAGAAGGATAAGAAATCCGATGCATATGTCAAGTTCAATAATAGTTCAGTCATCTTGGATGAAATATTGGATTGTCAAATTTCTCCATTTGACAAATATGGTCTTGGCTACAACAAGGAAAGAGGAAAATATGTGGTTGGCACATGGTCTCCTAAGACCCTTGAAGCAAGCCCTTCTACTTCCAAGAATGAAAGAAAAGATCCTGATCAAGAACCTACACAACACAAAGAAGACTTTCGAAGATTAGAAATATGTCAAGAAGTTGGTCCCACTCCTCAATAAAAATTCAAAAGAGAGACAACTCCAACATGGAACTAGGGATCTAGGTATGAAAATAGTTTAAATGGTTATTTCTATTCATGTAATGATTTCGGTCACAATGCTATGGATTGTATATTCAATGATAAAAGAAGTGTTGGAAGTTCCAACAACACAGTCAGGTGTTGCACATGTAACCATGTTGGTCACATTGTTTCATATTGTCGTATTATTAGATGTTATAGTTGCATTGGATTTGGGCACAAAGCTGAATATTGTATGAATTCAAGAAGACAACCTATGAGGGATGCCTCATACACATCCGCAAGAAAAACTTATGAACCATGGAAGAAGAATAATGGAGAGAGGAATACATCTCATAAGACATATACTCAAAATCAATGACACTCCTAGGTATGGATTAAAAAGAATGAAACATTTAATGTGGATGAAGTGGATTAGTGTAAAGAATATGGATTCCATGTGGCAAGCCAAGTCCGAGGTCTCTCAAATACCTTGATCACCTTGAGTTCATTGATTTTGGACGAAAAACTCAAAGGTGAGGGAGAGAGAAACTAATGGATCTTTCATCAAAGTAGGTCAAGTCCTTGGATCGTGTTATAGCTATGTATGTTGATAGGGGGAGCAATGATCAGTTAGGAGTGGAATTCAGATACAGATTTGTGATCACCCTTTTCCATCGATGCCATATTAGGGGGGTAGATGAAGATGAAAGGGGGAGCGTGATCATAGGGGGATCATGAGTGGTTGTCATCAATGACAAAGGGGGAGATTGTTGATTGTGTTGTTATTGATGCCAACATGGGACTTGCACTGGCCCCTTAGGTTTTGATTGATGCCACCAAGGTCTCCTACAATGGACAAGCTTCATAAACAAGTATAGTTTTGATCATGGACATTTGCACAGGTTTGACATGGGTTTGATCACCCTTTTATGCACATGCAATGCCCAGTTGGATGATAGGATTGATGGTTGATTGATTGGGCATGCCCCTGCTATAGTAGCCTAGGCATTGGAGCCCATTCACTGATGGTGTGCAACTTGTCACACATGGTGGTACAAATGACCCATTATGTGGTCATTTGTGGAAGAGGTCATGATTGGATAGGGTCATGAAGTTCACATACTTGGTATGTGCCACTTGATGTTTTTGCAGTCCACTGCTTGCACTTGATGAAGATCTTGATGCTCGTGTAGCCCTTGTTGGGGTCATGGAACCCTTGGAGATGGTAATTATGCATGAGAAGGTTTGGCACCCACATAAATGGAAACATGATGACCCTTGGACACTATATGATCATTGATGGTGCATTTGGAAATGATTTGGGCCTTGGAACCCATATATATGGTGGTCTGTAAGCCCATGATTGTTGGAGCCTTTGATATGATGGAATCTTTGGTCATGATACCCTTAGCAATGGAGTCATATGCGATAGGCTTGAAGTCCATGGAAATTATATTGTTTAAATATTATATGATATCTCTGAAAGAGTCCTTGAAACCCTTGCATGTGGAGCCTTTGGTCTTGAACCCACACACTTGGTAGCTTGTTGATGGTGATGTATGGTCCTCTTTGTGGTTATATGGCTATTGGGATGTAGATGGAGGTAGAGCCCATTGACATGCCTTGATATGTAAAAAATTACTTTGAAGAAGACTTCGAAACTCTTGTAGTTGGTGGTATGGTCTTTGGCACCCTCATGTGTGGGGTCTTTGACGTCTTGAACAAATTGAATATTTTAAGGGTACTGGACAATGTGTTTGCAAATAAACCCATAAAGTGATAGTCTTCCTCAAGCCAATTTTGTTGATATATGGAGTATCTTCTAACTCCTCATATGCCTTTTCACTAAGCTTGTCCATTGTAGGGGACCTTAGTGGGATCAATGACAACCTAAGGAGCCATGGCAAGTACCATGTTGACATCAATGACAACTCAGTCAACAGCTACTTTATCAACATCAACTTTTGTATGACTAGCTCTAACGTTAATCCTATAGAATTCTTTATTATATTTTTTACCACATTCATTTCTGCCTAAGATTATGTAGTTGCCTAAAATTAATAGTTTGGTAGTCTTTAGGCATAAAATGACCTTTCAATTTTTTCACAATTTGATCTCATCTTTTTATCTGCTCGCATCAAATTTGTGTAGTGCAGGTGGTTGGGTCACGGGTGGAAGTTTGTTTCCTTTTCTACCTGGGTTTTATTCTCCAGCCTGACATTTTTCGGTGAAAAAATAATGGTCACAACAGATTTCACCTTCTAGACAACATCCATGTTCTCTTATTCAAAGTACTAATCCATAACACTGATGCCGTCGATCAACTCCGGTTGTCTTCATAATTTTGGCTTAGAATTGATTCCCATGATTACTCTCATAAATCCCCCATCGACTCCCTCTTCTTTAGGTCTTTAGGCTCTGCCTCATCTTCTTCTTCTCTTTGAGGTTCTTCCTGCCTATCACAGGCATCTCCCGTGTGAACTCCTCTTCTCTGTGCAACCTCCATATTCTCCAAACGTCCTTGAATATTTCTCATCTCCTCAAGAAAGGCTGCATTGGCAAGTGGTCTTCCCCGTTCTGCTCTTCCTTTGGTTCTGGCTCTGGCTACCTTTTCTCACAAACTTTTGTTGCATACTTTACCTTATGATTTCTATCTTTCTCTGATAACAAAAATGTTGTAATTCGAATCACAAAGTAGTGTAGTTGATTTTAATTTCAACTCTGTGTTATGAAACTCCGCTGATGGGAATTTTGTCAATGATTTCAAAAAAAATAATTACACAGTTTAACGTCTATTGAGAACATCATCCACGATCTTTCTCGCATCGATTGATATCTTTTTCCAAATCTTGACGGCGACTAAAAACTCAGCAATCAAATCTCTCTGCATAATTTTGGACAGCATTAATCACAATTTCATAATAGGGAGGCTCTATTAACTCACCATACAACTGTCTCTGGAATGCAATTGATGACACGAATTAATTTGATGCCAGACCACCCATGATTCTCCTTTTAGGAGTGATGTGGCTCCTCTTTCCTCTGCTACAGGCCACGATTCTCTTGAACAATGATGTGATATTTTTTCAAATATTCCAGCCCTGTGTTATCACACCATCCACAAATTTGATGCTGGGTTGTTTTGAGGAGAAGTGGCATCTAAAAAATTCATAGTTTTTTTTTTAATAAGAAAACAAAGGAGAAATAACACTACTTTGCAACAATATGCTACACCCAGATAATGACTCAACGGTGGTGTTCATGTTTAACTGCACACAACTTTCTGGGCACACTAGAGTGCAACATGGTTCCCTTTATGCAATAAAGGGAAAAATGACTTGAACCACAAATGATAGGTTGAAAATACCAACAAACTAATATTTTCCTAAAATTGTTCAACTCCTCTAAGTGTATGCTAAAATAAGGGAATTTAGTTCAATCCATGAAAACAAAAATTCTTCTTATGTAGACAAACCTAGAAACCTCAATAAACTACTACAAAATTTTGGAAAAATGTAATTCTAAACGGTGTGCCGGTATTCATTGATTGGAAACTATGTTAAATATATAACTGAGCTTTTAATAACTCGAGTGAGAGATTAAAAATACCTCAATCAGGGTAATAAATTGAGGTTTTAATAACTTGATTGAGACATTAAAAATACCAAATTCATTGTTTTACATTAAAAATACCTCAATCAGGGTTATAAATTGAGGTTTTAATAACTTGATTGAGACATTAAAAATACCAAATTCATTGTTTTACAGCCCTCTTAAAAATATTACAACCAAGATTTATTAATTTACCCTATCCAACCCTCATTTAATTAATTATTTATAAAGCTAATCTACATGCAAATCCATATCTACCTATTTTCATAACTCACTAAATGTAAAATCTACCCATTTTCATAACTCACTAAATGTAAAGTCTAAATCCCTCTTATAATAAATTCGTGAGGTGTTTATATCATATTCGGTTTGTTTAGTTGAAATTTCCAAAGAAACTATATTTCATCCATCCACATTAATCTTGTTATAGCGTGATTTTCCACACCTCATGCATCATGTCTTTATGGCCTTCCTTTGTCCATATGCAGACTCACTAAACCCTATTTACTCACTATAGCCCTCATGCTTCAATATAACCCTTTAAAAAACACTTTTGAAGACATACGGGGTCACGAGTTATATAGCTCGCGTATACACATCTTACACCATTGCGACCCGCATAAATTAGGTTTTATGCTAAAAACAAAAAATATTTTGAGTTTTCCCCATCAAGTAACAAATGCCTTGATCCTTGGCCTTTCATATGTTGGGAAACACTACATATTGAACCATTGTGAAGCATTGGAAGAGGAGAAACTTGGAGAGTAAAGAGACTATAGTAAAGCTTTTCCCTATTGTTATATGCTCGAGACTGCATCCATTTGTCCTTGTTGAGAAAACCATTTATATTCATCCCCCAAGATTGCCATTGTCTTTGCGAGCTTGCCTTATTATGGAGGATTGAAGTGGTGGAGGGACTCAATTTCTCGGTTCCGACGAGGTGCCGATAGAGGTTGTCACATTGTATCTCTATTTTATTTTAATAGAATAATCCATTTCTTGTCCAATTTCATGTGCAATTATGTATACTTATATCCATGGGTGCAATTGTTTTATACATGTTTAAATGGAATATGCTAGATTGAATACTAACACGCAATATATTATGTGTGTATATCTATTTATTGTTGAGGAAAAATTGCAGGGACAAGCTTTTGATCGAGAGCTTTTAATCATGGTCATCTTCGAACATTTGGTTGGCGTGCAGTTCTTATCCCTTAGTGGTCAGTTTCTTTAATTTATCTAGTGTTCTTGAAAATAGACTTGATTTCTGATGTCATGCTCTTTGTTATGGTCTACCTAAAGCCATTTGGTCTACCTAAAATCATAAAAATATTTTCTCCATAACAAATCGTATCTCTTGTTTCAATACGCTCATACCTCAAAACAAAAAATGTCCCCTTTATGCACATAAGTAAACAATGAAGGAATGCATGATCATATGATGTATAAACCTCCTTACCCATTCCATTCACTCTATTTCATGATTTCTATATATAGATGTGAGAAGTAAATATATTTTTAAATCCTTGAGTAGTTATGTGATTTTATAAGGATAAGATTTTCTACATTGTTAGAAATCCAAAATAATACTAGTTTCCATTTAATGTATTTGAATCTACAATTTTAATGTGAAGGTGGAGAAATTTAATTATCTCATTTTTATTGATATTTTGTTAAATTAGATTACTATTTTTAATTCTATTGTATTTTTTTCATATTTTATTATTATTAAAGTTGTGATTTAGAATGGTTGAATAGACTTATCAATTTTGAATAATTTTTTTACAATTTAATTTTATAATAAAACTAATTTAAATGAAAAATTATAAAACATTTAAATTAAATTTTAATAAATAATAATAGTTGTTTATATCTTAGAATTTGGAATGGATTAACACCTATGATTTTCCTAGATTGCAGGAGGAGAATGAAACATTATGTATGTGTGTATAAAACTAGTAGTTGATACACATATAGCTAGTAGTAGTTGATACATGGATAACTAGTAGTTTGTGGTAAGAAACTCTAAAGCTAGTGATAGCATGAAGGTGAGGCATAGACAAGAGATAGATTGTAGTTGATGCATGGATAGCTAGTAGGTGATATATTGATAAGTCTCACTTGATACATGGATAACTAGTAGTTTGTCTAATAATAACATGTATGTGAGGCATAGACAAGAGATGATTAGAACTATGCATGAAGAACAAGTCACGGATAATTTATTTGTGCTATAGACTATAGGTATTTAACCACCACAAATTAAGTAGTTGTGCTACTATAATTTGTAGGGTTATTTATTTTTATAAATTATTTTTAAATCTTTTAAGATTGTTGATATTAACTAAGAAATTAACACACTCAATATGGTAAGTTATTTATGTACATAAAAATCATGCCCCGTATGAGGGAGATGTAGATGGAGATGTAGATGGAGATCTATCTTGTTGTAATGTTTGTTATTAACAAAATATATCTTGTTGTAATGTTTGTTATTAACAAAATAATCTACAGTCAAGGTTTGTTACTAGCAAAATAATAAAAAATAAACATTTTAATTATTAGTCATAATATGGGGGAGATGTTGCAATGTTCTTACCTAACAAAACAATAAAAACACAATTCCTAGCTAACAAAATAATAAAAAATAAAAATTTAAACTATCCACAAAAAAATGTTGGTCTTGCACATGGTTTTAAAACCATGTGCAAGGCCTCCTAAACAACCCATGGTTTTATTGTACATGGTTTAGGAGGGCCTTGCAAATGGTTTTAAAACCATGTATGGATATTATATGTCGACCTTAAATAAAAAGATAAAGATGTGTCTTTTAGTTTGAATCAAATCAATGGCTATATATAGGACACACCAAAGAAATAGAAAATAATAAAAATATTATATGGTGACCTTAAATAAAAAGATAGAGATGTATATTTTAGTTTGAATCAAATCAATGGCTATATATAGGGCACACCAAAGATAACTCATTGAGTGAAATGCTTAAGAAAAGGTTTGCATCTGGAGGGAAATGCTTAAGAAGGTTTTCATCTCGAGAGAAATACTTAAAAAGAAGTTTGCATCTCTTTGGAGGCTTGATAGAACCTAGGATTTGCATCTATGCTAGTTTAACAAAAATGAGAATATATAGAAAGAGAGACAAAAATATGTATATATGTATATCATACTTTTATTTAATTTTTTTTCATATTTTAGATACATGTATTGCATTTATTTTTATAGCAAATGAATCCAAAACAGGACCTTCACATCATTCAAAAACTACAACTCAAAATATTACAAATCCAATGCATTCCAGGCTTTAAAAATAATACTTCAATGAGAGAAATTAAAAAAATGAGTCATGGTATTCTAATAATGTTCTCCACAGCTTTTTGAGAGTGTATTCACTTCTTAAAATAATTCTTTTATAAATATGTTTTTAATATAAAATAAAGTTAAAATATTGAAAATAAAACAATAATTTTAATTTTGTTTACAAACTTACAACATATTTTAGAATTACATTCTTCTTAACACAAAAAAAAACTTCAAACAATATCCCGGCATCATTCAAAACCCATAACAACTCCAAAAAATTTAAAAACCAATAGCCAATATCTTTAAGGATTAAAAAAGAATACTTCAAAAGGCAAATCTTTTGAGAATGCATCCATTTAAAAAAAAATTCCTTTTAAAACATAATTTTCCAGGTGATAAGTCACGTTTAGTTTATAATTAATTTGGAATCTCCATATACCATTTTCACTTGCCAATAACAACAAACTTTCAAAGCCATAATCTTGCTCAACTATTCCAATGGGAGGATATACTTAGTTTACACTGTTAAGTAATCCCATTGATTGCTATCATTTCTTTGGTATATATGGCGACCTGTAACTTATTTGAATCTTTTCAATATAACTAAACAATGAATAATATAATGAAAAAGAAGGAACCACATCTTTGAAGCTCAAAGAAATAGATCTTTTAGCAATTTTGTTAAGACATCATTACACCATTTTATAAGCATTTCTCTACAATAGAATCCAAATCATTGTCCTATTATAGTTAAATAATGATCTTTAACTTTTCCCAAACAAATCTATGATGCACAAAGCACAAGGACAAGCAGCAGGTTAATATTAGTAAATGATAATTTTTTCCCACCATACACTAGCCAAGGCCATTAAATTTTTTAATTATTATTATTTTTTTTAATAACATGATAAACCTAAATCTTTTTATTGTTTTTTAGTGATATAGTAAACCTAGAAAGCACCATGACCATATACTAACAAATGATCAATTATCTTCAAGACAATATGCCTTTGCATAATATACACTAGCCAAGGCCATTAAACCCTTTTTTTTCATAATATGGTAGGGAATAATATACACTAGTAAAAGCCATTAAACCCTTGTTCTTTTTTCATAATATGGTAGTTGAGAATTTTTCTACTCAAAGCATGTTTAACTTTATTTTTTATAAAAAGAAAAGGTAAATATAAATATAGATATTATGAAATTATTTTTTATATTTTCAAATTGAATTAATTTTAAATTTGGAATAAGATAAAAAAGTAAGTGAATTTTATTTTATATATATGTCTGATTTTTTTTTATAAATAAAAATGATTAAATCTAACAACTTTTTTTATGATTTTAGTCTATTTTAAAATGACTTATATTATTTTTTTTTATTTTTTTAGAGCCAAAAATTACTCACTTAAAAAACCTAAATTTATCATTTTTTAACTTATTCTTTTTAAATATGATATGCCAATAATTTATTATAATCTAAAACACATACATAACAAAATAATGTTTTTAATTTTTTTCCTCAAACTTTAAAAAATAAAAATATCTCAAACAAATACTATACCATTATCATTTATATTAAAATCCAAACAAATTATTTTTGAAAACAATTTATAAATACATAAATAACTTTACTTAAAATAAATATCTCAAATTGAATCCAAACATATTGATTTAGATTTTCTAACAAGTAGATATAAATACATAAATAACTTTATTGAGCGAGTTTGAAATTCCTACCATTCTTCTCTAAACAGAATTTTAAACAAAAATAAATATCCAAATACCACCCAAACAAAACACCATAAAACTAGATGGCATAAATGCATTCAAGCATTAAAGTAAGTCGATCAATCAAAATTTGTCACGATTTTAACTAAGAAGCGTTTACTTAGAAATTTACCAATTCGATATACCATACAATAAAATACACGTAGCAGTTCTTATTTAATGAAGTCAGTGAAGTGAAATTTTTCACCCGACATTATAAACTTGTCTGCAGCGAACTGATATCTTCTGATAGTATAATGGCAATGTTCATACTAATAGTATCATTGTTATAACTATTCAGCTTCCAACAACCGGAAGTAGATTGCTACATAATATAAACAATATCAAAATGTTCAAAACTATCTTCTCTACGGACTAGTTCATAAAATCTTCCAGGGATATCTCATCCGAGCCAAAACTAGGGATGGATTCGAGTTGAACCGAATCGGCAATGTCAGGAGGAAACTCTATGTTGAATTCCTTAGAAAATATATCTTCTACAGTAACTAGGGCAATTTCTCTATCGTCAATAGAGACACTATTTCCACTTGCATGTGGTGATTCACAACTCACCTCGTTCTCTTTGTCACTCGCTGATTGCTGATTGATTCTCTCCTCAAGCAAAGTTGGAGAGGAGTAAGGCCCAGTTTGATCAACTGGATTTCTTGAAGTTATCATAGTTTGATCAGCTGAATTCCCTGAAGTTATCATTCGTTCAATCTCAGCCTTTTTGGCTCTCACTATCTGTTGTAAAAAAGCAAACTAACATTAGATAAAAAATCTCAATAAATCAATTGAGAAATGGAAACCTAATAAATAGTGATAAATGCTACCAAGTAGATACTCACATATTTCTCATTTTCTTCATCTCTATAGAACATAATAAAATCTCCAAATTTAAGATCATATTTTTTGACGAAATCACCTGCAAGAAGAAATGAAATATTGCATATGATGATTATTATTAACATTTACTACTCGACCAGTTTTGATCATCAACTTTTATCCCATTAACTAAACAGCATATAAACAAAAGACACTTACCAGTGTTTTCCAACACATACATTCGACTTTTGTTGTTTGGCCAAAATCTACAGAAATAAAAGACATAAGATATGTTGGTAAATTGAGAAACAAATTAGCTCGGTATGTATGTTAGCATACATTGTATGTCCAGACAAATCTCAATTAAAACAAATTCCTTGATCAGAATATCTATCCTTTGAAAAGCACAGAGCTATCTGAATGAACAACCAAAGCATTAAAGATTTCAATGACGCAATGCTGAAAAACACTTCCAGATAAACATCTACTAGGTAACTTCATCACTAACCTGTATTTGAAGGTCCAGTTATCGGAAGAATGCACGTCTTCCATGCATAGCTGCATTCCTTCTCTTTCAGTTAGTGTTGGAAGATTTGTCTCTGCCTCTTTCTACACAGTTACAAGGATATGTGGTAAATACATATACAAGAGATCGCTGAAAATGGTCATATTAGGGAAAAATGGAAACATCTTTGTTGTAAACAAAAAAGGCTTTTTGTCTACCTTGCTGGACATTGACATTAAGAAGAAAAAAAAGCTACTTTTTTCCTAAACAAGCCTTTCCACTACCTTTCAGAAACATAAAGCGTTCCAAAAAAACTACTTTTTTCCTAAACAAGCCTTTCCACTACCTTTCAGAAACATAAAGCATTCCAGTTCCATATAAATGAATGATGAATTTCACTGAATTATTTAAAAAAAAAATTATCCACCACATATGAAGCCTTCTTCTAAGGTGATTGACTAGCAATTAAAAACATTTAGCAATGTTCCACCAAATTTTAAAGCTCGTTATCAGGTAGCCTTCTTCCACAATATAACAAATAGAGATTAATATCACAAAATGCTCTGGTGTGATGTATATATTGATATTATTGAAACTTTCAATTCCATAAAACATGCCAATATGTTTAAGTAAACGCTGGAAGCACTTGAACATGAACAGCGACTTACATAAGAGTTGGGATGTATAACAAACCTTGGGAAGTACTATTCTTCCGAGAGCTCCCACATCACTGTTCCGTAACTCCTTTTGGAAAAGAAATTTCAGATTCGTGGTCCTATAATCCTGGAAAAAGAAAAAATAAATTAACCATCAGCAAAAAAAACCTCAGAAATAAGACCTTCAAGGCTTTCTGAGTTTGCATGCCCCATAAACACTCCTACTTCCAAGTTATAAACGAAATGTAAATTAATTTTTTTTTGAGATTTTGGGTGGACTAATGGTTGCTTTTTCATCTAGGGACGAAAAGAGATTTTGGATGGACTAAGGCCTATGCTTTTCCATCTACTCCCGAAGAGAGAGAAGTGTACTGGAAATTGATTCTATGATGAAAGAATATAAGAAATAACTAATAACTGATAGTTGATAAATTGATAACAGAAAGAATGTCTATAATGACATGTAGCTAGACATAAATAACTCAGTTAAAATCCTTTAATTAAAAAAATATAATTAATAAAAAAATATTTCCAAACCATCCATTTCATAACTATCTTTGAAACATTTAATATACTAACATGTTGTGATATTCATAAAGTTAAGAAATAAGATTAAAGAAGTGAAATCAAGACTAGTTAAATATATCACATAGCCTTTATCATCATCGCTAAATATTTATCAAAGCCTAACAGTTAACTAAAAATAAAAACACACGAAATATAACATCCCAGCCTAAATCAAGACCCCAATATCAACAAAGAAAAATTGTCCACCAGTCTAGATCTCTCCCAAACCGGGAACAACAACCATGAAAACTGTTTCATGGAACTAATCGGCAAACTGAGAATCAGAGACAAAGATGAACGACCAACTGAAATCTTAAGAGAAAAAATTTGCACAAGTCTAAAACTGTCCCAAAGAGGCCACAACCAGGAAACCTATATTAGATCAATCTTTGTGAATTTACAGAGTTCTGAACCCAGAAAATCATTGTGCATTGATACCAATCTGCTGAAAAATCCAATATCACTTCGAATTTAATCCAAAGCCTGAAAAAATACAGTACCAAAGCTTACAAACCTTTCCATTACTGTCCGGATCATCAGGAGGAGCTGCAGCGCCGCGTTCATGGAGTCCTTGAGGCTTGTGGAGTTTCGCGCGACCAGTAGCAGAGGCAACGTTAGACGTTCCAACTGTAAGAGAGAAAGAATCCCATGTAGCTAGCGGTGTCTCAGACTGAAAACCTTGTGTTAGGGTTTCGAAGGATGTATGGCCATCGAAGTTCCACCGTCGCTTCCTACACATATTACGCCTCTTACGAATAGCCCGAACATTTGCAGAACAGTCGAATACCAAAGGGGTCGATTGATTGATGGTATCATTATTCAAAACAACGTTCTGCTTTTCCTCTACCTTAACCTGTACAGAAGGAAGGATATCTCTAGTCGGAGTCAAGGGGTTTGGAACAAACCACATCACGGATTCAGAAGAAGACCTGCTCAGCGTATCATAAGCATTAAAGTAATTTCCATTCCAATTAAAATTGTATCCATTTTCCATGCTAGTACAGGCTATCTGGCTATGCTGCTGCTGAGGTTTACACATATATAAAGGTGGAAACATAGACTTCTCAGGTTGGTGAGGGATTCTGTTTTGTGCTGCACCAGCTGCAGAAGCACATCCAATACAACAGTCAAATGTACTATGAAAATACATGCTCTTCTCTATCTCGCCAATAGACTCCCACAAGCTGTCTGTAGCTGTTGGAACTATGCTGTTGTTCTTGCTGCTGGCGGTGGAAATATTATTTTTATCCATGGCGTTGTTAGTGTGATGGCCCATAGGTATAGAAGTATTTAGGTGACTTGCAGAGCTGATGCTGCTGCCTCTTGTGGGGAGAAAACCGAAACCTGCATCATTAAAACTTTTGTTTTCAAAGATTTCTATCCCACAAGAATCTTCTACCAAACCGAATTCACTATTCTTGATGAGACGTCTTCAACAATGTGTGTGTCTGGCTTTAGATTAACTAGAGGATTTTATGGTTTTTTAAAGTCCTTAATAATATAATGAGACCTTGTAAGTGGAAATCTGGTCAAGAGATGATTAGGGCCATCTGGGAAGACTACCTAATTCTACGGTCTGCCCTACTGTACTGTTCTAACTGACAGTCTAATCATTCAATATCTATACAAATTTTTTTCCCCTTAAAGATTTTTTCATGTTCAGTTGCACCAAGAATATCATAAAAGATAACTAGAACATCAAAAGAAGCGTTGTCCCAATAGTTTTCCAACATCAGACAGGTAAAGAAAAACTGGCCGAGACACCCATAAAAACAAACAATTATTTAGTGTACCTGGATCTGGAATATATGGGAATGTCATTCTTCTCTTCCCTTGCAAGTTTGTGTAACTGCCTTCAAACCCAGCTTGTTGGTTATCCCTAGATGCAATATTGCTCTGAAAAGATGGCATAAACGTAATACCCAATGTTCCTACACCCTCTGAACTTTCAACGCTGCTAGTACAATGATTGATAGGAGATACCAACAAGGAGGATCGATCCCAGAGTTGAGGATAATCAGCACATGTACCGCGTTCCATTCCTGTAAAATCAATAGCCTCGTCCGCGTTCCATTCCTGCAAAATCTCGCTCAGTGCTGCAGCTTCATCGTAAGAGGTCTTGTCCTTATCTGACTCATTCATCTGCTGGCAAGAAGTCCATGAGACCGTGTAAAAATTGCTACTGCTGTTCCATTCTGGAGGATCCTGAGGCGAATGGTAGTGTTGTTGTGATCCAGCCTGAAATCCTGTTTGCCCCTTTTCTCCTTGCTGCGCTCCAGAAGGGACCAGAGATGTGAGCATTTAAGACTCACAAGGTTTGGAAAAAACAAAGATTCGGCGCAAGAAAAATCCGGGAACCAAAAGATTATGGAGAGGATACAAGCTGCAAGAGGTAAACAAGAGAGTTAAGGGGTTACTTTCTATTTTTTTTCTCTTTTTCTTCTAAGTTGCCTGGGAGCATTGGATCCGGTCGTTCTCAACGCTATTTCTTAGGAGTTGATCCTATTTTTTAGCCCAATTTCCTATTATGTTTTAGTGAACATTTTGCCAAGTGTTGCTTCTTGTGCAGAACGGAGACGTCCGTTTGGATTGTTGGGAGTGGGGTGCCCGCTGCCCGTTTCTGCAAAACTTTCTTCCACTCGCTGAATTGCAAGTGTTCCCCTCTTTCTCTGCACTAGACTGGTCCACGATCTGTGCATATCTAGGGAGCCTTCTGGCCACGCCCTGCTGGTCCGTTGTAGCCAATGTGTGAATTTGCTTTACTACGCTTGTTATGTACGTGTTTACACCTATTGATTTAACTTTTATGATGTGAGAACCTTCCCCCATTTTTCCAAGGACCTCTTCATGGCAACGGAAAATTCCACAAGATTTCTAAGATAGTGGATTCGACTTTTCAGTCGCTTAGATTTACAAGCCTATAAGGATTATGGTACTTTTGTGGTTTTCTCCTTCACGCAATTGATTAATTGCCCTATTTACTCATACATCTCTAAGTTTTTCTTCATGAAATATTAATAAAGCCTTGAAAGAGTGCAGGAAAGCCGATGTTCACAGTCGGTCATGAGAAAATAGAGAGCAGTCCCGTAATGGTTGTTTATCATAGTTCTCATCTTCACAGTCATGGTTACCATTTCTATTTGTCAAGGTTTCAACGAGCCCTCGTGGTTTTGTCTCTTTATTCACTCTTCCTACCGCCATTATCAAGGCCACCAAGAATCAGACATGCTATAGATATGAATTTACATTATTAAAACCTTTTCAATTTCTAGATTCACATGGGATTGATATCGTAGTATTCGAGTAATGCAGAGCCCTGGTCCAAATATTATTTCGAAATATATTTTACCGGGCAGGCTAGTGAACGTAGACGTGGACGGTATATTTTAGTTAGTTGAGAGATTTATGGAGTTATTATGTAGACGTGTTGATATGGATATAAAATCAGTTCAAGATTTCACGATGCTTCCGTTTTGGGGCACGGTGGATCCTGGAGTAAATTCTTTGTTCCATCACAATCTCTACAGAATTTGACAAAAAAACCGGACATGATTGAGTTAAATCATTATAATCTTTGACACAAGTTTGTCTAGAATTTGCCGAAAATTTCAGGCATGGTCACTGTTAAATTACTATGATCTTGAAACAATGTGCTGGATAGGGTTTTGTCCAGTAACGTCCCACGATGTTTTCGTTTCGGGGCTGGAAGATTAAGATGCCGAAGTACGCTAATCTTAAAAATAAAATCCTACATAATAAATCTGACCAGCCGAGTAAAAACTCCATAGATCTTAGTTAAATCACTCTGATCTAAATTTCGTGTAGGATGAAATGATGTAGTGTAGATAGCTTTTCCCCAGTTCTGGATTGATCTATGTCTTTCAAAATTTGATGAAGTTATGATTAATGAAATTTCTTATAACAATATTCTATATCATATAATTCCAACCATCAATGGAAAACTTTCTACACCATTAAACTATGGCAATTGAGCTTGCATTGGCTCAGCTGTTGCACATTTTTGAGTGGAGAATTGAAGGTGAGCAATCGCAGTTGGATATGGAGAAGAATGTTCATGTTCATTGGCGATGACATGACAAATTTCTGCATTTCCTTTTCCATGGTTGGGGCTGAACAAAAGACGCCTTTAAATCATCTGTAAACCATGTGAAGCGTTTCACAACCATGGCAATAAAAACTGTGAAATTCACTTTTTTCCTATTTTAGGTATTATATCCACCCACTATGGGCAAGAACAACCAAAAGGAATGCAAGAAACTAAGTTCACACAAATCCTGCTCACTTTGTGATAGGAATAAAAACATGTTCATATCCTTTGCATATATAATAAAATAGCAGTCATTTAAGTATGTAATAGGTTAGTATAGTCATTGTTCGACACTTATATATAGCATAAGTCAAGTGATATAACACAAAAGTTAATACATATAACACAAGTTTAGTGTTACCCATAAGTTAAGTGATATAATACAAGTTAAGTATTATCAACTTTCTATTATAATTTATTTCTCAAGTATTAGTTATCACATGTAAATTAAGATATTTTTTTAGATATATATTGTTTTATAATTGCTTATTTTAAATCTAGAAGACCCTAAAATAAATCTTTAACAATATACCTGTCTCGTCTTAGTACAATCTAAAATAAATGTTAACAATATATATATCTCATCTTCTTATAATCTAATACAATATAGAAGAGGATACTTTCTTGTCCATCACAAACTGTAAAATATAAACACTTATAAATATAATTATATATGAGTGTACTAATATTAATATTACTTGTATTGATATAGTCTAACTAGAGGCTTTTTCTCACCATTTTTTCTTTTTTAGTGACGATTTTTTTTATTTAATCCAACACTAATGTTGAGAAATTCCAGATAACCTCTGTTAAACTTGCATGATTTGAGTACCCCAAGGTTTTCTAAAAGTATTAAATTTATTTCTACACTAAAAAAAATATTTAGGTGAAAAAATAAAACCAAAATTAAGAAGAAAAAAAAACCCCAAACACTGGCCAAAAATGAATAGAAAAGCACAAAAACGTCATGCTTTTAACCTCTTTCATTGGGATAATTCATTAGGGGTAACCTCTTTCATTGGGATAATTTATTAGGAGTAAGCTATCTACCTGACCAAGGGCCCACCTAACATCTCACCTGAGGCCTTCGGGTGATAGCTTACGTGATAGCTTACATGATAGCTTACATCGTTACCTTTCTGTGAAACCAAGAATAACCGATTTCAACACCTACTTTCAGACCAAGTGCACTCTCGAATTCATCCATCCATAAAATTTAGCCATGAAAAATCTTGTTTTTTAGGTGCAAGTTTAAAATCCTAAGTTTTGATTGGAACTTTTATGAAAATTGCAAATGTATGTTTAGAACTGTATAATTTTAGTCAACTCGAAAGATTTAAAACTTGGAACGTTTTACCAACTTCCTTGTAACAATTAATCAACTCTTTTGTTTGTTTTGTGGAACCCGATCTAGGTTTAAACCTTGGATTCTGTATCCTTCATGATCACAGAGGTTAAAGTTTTAAACTAGCATACACACAGAACATTGGCATTATCAAATCCATAACAATTCAATTTCAAATTACAAGTTTTTAGAACACAATTTCGGATTACCTTTAGATCGGTTCACTCTATAGATTAAGTTGATTTGGTTAATTAGTATTCTTCATTATTGCATTATACTGGAGTGTAATAATAGTTTGTTGTAAAATTGATCTGCAATGAAAATGCAAGAAAAGAAGGAGAATCTGTTGTTCTTGGTCTCACTGTCACATAAAGATAACGAAGTAATCTATTACCCTAGGAAGTCAAAATCAAGTGGGTCCCGGTGCAAATGGTAAAGTAGATAGGTTACTTATCATTCATTAAGGCTTACTAAATTAAAAATCTTTTTTACGATACGTCATGCTTTTAACCTCTTCCATTGGGATAATTCATTAAGGCTTTCACTAAATTTAAAAACTTTTAACGATTTTGAAGTAAGCAAACAATTGCAACTAACAACTAATAAATACAATGAGATAATTTTAATCCCTATGTCTTCCATTTTCGTTGACTGGTGTTTCTTCATTGCACATTAATAACTTCCACTTTTATTGAATTCGAGGACTAGATCCTCTTCAAAATATTGAACAAACCGCGTGATTTTCTTAATTCCTAATGAACCAAAATTTAAAACCTGAATCCAGCTGTAAAAGCATCGTTTTATACAAATCGCAAAACCTGAATCCAGCTGTAAAAGCATCGTTTTATACAAATCGCGTGATTTTCTTAATTCCTAATGAACCAAAATTTAAAACCTGAATCCAGCTGTAAAAGCATCGTTTCATATTACTATTCGTTTCAAATCTAACTCTTCGTTTTATGTGCCGCTCCAGATATGAACGGATTGAATTAGTTACAACGCCATTAACTGTTAATGAATCTTAAATGCTAGAGTCAGATGGTTATAATCGTCCTCCCCTCTAATGCTTTGCTGCGATCAGAAATCCTCGTTATTTTCCCTTTTTCTTGCAGTCTAGGTATTGTAAGAGGTTCCGTGAAAACCAAGATTTCAATCTTAGTCTAGGGCTTAGTCGACAAACCAAGTCGGTGACTAGGAAGTCAACGAGACAAAACCACTTTGCGAATCACGCGTACGTAGGAAAAACCAGTGGTGACATGGCGATCAAGCGGAGAAAACCACTCTGTGGAGCGACGTGGAAAGTCAAAAAATAATGAGTGCGTTTTCTCTTTGATAGGGTTTCGAGTATATTCGCAATTAATATTTTGGCTTTTCTGTCAGATCTTTCGGGAGTAGGCATTTGAATTTTTTGCGTTTTGAATGCACCACTCGTATTACACTCAATTAACAATAAACAATATTTTCATATTTCAAATTAAATTACCTTTTAATTTCTGAATAACATTTTTACAATAGGAAAGTGCTTTTCCTTATGTTTATCTTTCATTGCCGAAAGCTTTTTTACTAAAACGACAACTTTGTTTTTAAGTGTGTATTGTTTTTGTTTTTGTTTTAACGATAAATTCGTTTTTAACATTATCTAAATGTGCTTTTGAGTTCAATGAAAATTTTAGAATTTTATAATACTTATAATTATAATAAAATTATAATAATTATAATTATAATAAAATTGTTTAATATTTTATATTTAAAATATTCATTTTATTTGAAAATAGAAATTACATTTTGTTGAGCCCAGAAATGGCCTCTTTTAACCACCCTTAATTACCTCTTCTTCCTCTATCCTACCCCATTCAACATACCAATCAGACATGTTATCTCCACTCTACTTTTCAAACTACCAAGGTATGACTGGTCATTGATTTATTTTATTAATACTTATGATTGTCATAATTAAGGCTGTGTATCTCTCGATGTGCTAACATATTATGGTTTATAAAGGTAGTTTGAGATAAGTGGACTGCAGGAAGATTGGGCTGAACAAGTCTCGAAAAGGATGGATAATCACTACTCAAGCTGATCCTCAGCCATCCTATCATCACCCAAGGCATGCGGTTCCAGTGCGATATCTCGGACAAAGCTGTGACAAGGCAGCTACAACAGAATGCGCCAGATCTGGAGATCCATAGTACATTGCTGCTCGGGTATAGTCGTAGTCAGAAAATATCGCTACTCCTGGGGCAATTAACAGTTTTTATGTGCTTTCTATTTTCTTATCATGCAACGTTTGTAACAGCTAGTGTCATTTAGGGCGCCTGAAGATCAGAGATCTTCATGGCTACCCCATAATAGGATTAGATGTTGCGATCCACATGGTATAAATATGGAGAATTGTTTCGACCCAGGGGATTGCTGAAGATATAATTCATTCACTGTATTAGCTGTGAGGAGGGATTGTGTAATGACTCTGTCTTTTAATACAAGGGGTTACTTCTAATTTAAAGGTTTTTACGTCTGTTCAACCAGCATCTCTGTGTGAAGGCTGGGCCCGCCTTCCACAGATATTGTTGAGTTAAATTAGGACTTTTTAATTCAATTGTCATGTGATGTTATGTTAATTCTATTTCTTTCATAAGCAGTTGTGGTAAGTGTGGATTTACAGTGTGTTGTGATTGCATTCCCTGAAGATTTGTATTGGCATAGTGTAATAGTTGACTGAGTAGATAATCATCTTTTATGCAATTCGTGTGGTAACTGTAAACAGCTCTGTTCATCCTGAGGTCTTAGTTGCTGTTCCATGAATCTTTGCAACTAGTCTTCATTGTTATGATTGTTGAATTTCATTCCTGCACCTCAGTTTTCTAGAGTAGCCGAACTCAATCTTCGCATTTGAATTCCTAGATTAATATTCAAATTACGCTTGTGGTTTTCTAGAATAATCAAATTGGATAAGTGAATTAATCATTCAGGGATGTGAATAGGATTTCCTTTCATCTGTAATTGTAATTTAGATATGATGTTTATCTTTCCATTCTTAGATCAAAGCATAGCAGAAAGTAATTGTGATTGTAGTGTTAGAAAATAAATGGGATTACACAGATTCTTGGGATGAGCATAGTTGAACAGAGGATAGTATTGTTCAGTTTCAGTGACTTTGTGTTTAAGCATATACTGTACATTTTATCCTTGAAAGACAAGACTTTCCCCGGTTGACAATAAATATTGTACACTCTGTATGTTGGTAGTAATCTACTTGCATATTGGGTGCTCGACATTTTAGCGCCGTTGTCGGGGAAGGATAAAGATTAAACACCATCATTAGTTGCATTTTGTAATTGTTTCTAGTCATTCTTTTCTATTTTTTTTGTTGTAATGATTTGGGTTGCATGTGTTAGCACTTAGAATGTACCCAAGGTTGTAAAGGTAAATCCCAAGGTAACAACAAAACCACTTTTAGAAAGAAACTGGTTTTTCTTCCAGAGAGGGATCTCTCAATTCAGATTTAACGAGACCAGATATAATTAACATTCAAAAATTTGTATAAATGGTTGAAACAACACATAACCATTGGGCATGGGGTCACATATAAATAAATAACATAAAATCATATGCGCAGAAGCTCATCAGAGGCAAGGTAACCATTCAATCACAGTCATTCATTTAATCCATTTGGAGCAGAAGGAGTAGAGCACAGTCCTTCAATACATAGCATCAAGATATGAATTCAATATTGACTAAATAGCAGAAATGTTTATAAAATATTTGAAACAATGACCAAAGCATAATAAATATGAATTCCAATCATTCAACACTTTTGTTCCAAATATGAAGAAAACAGAATGGAGTGAACACAGGAAAAACAATCACAAAGAAAGAAGCACAGACTGTAATTCAAATGGCGCAGGAATCTCTGATAATCTCTTCGCATTCAATTTCTTGCTTCAAAAATATATGTCTCTAAAAAATATTCAACAACACGATGGGTTCCAACCCCCATCTCATAAAATAGATGCAAAAATATACATAAAATAATTTGATCTTCCAAGAAGATTCATAACTGAATGATCAGCTTAATTAAAGTCTTGTAACTGAATTCCTAACTTTTAGGAATAAACTACAGCTTTAATCCTAACAAATCATTAAGCTAAAATCAACTTGGTAACAGGTCCTCGTCCAGTCAGCTCCTTGGCGTGCAACATCTGTTCTCATGAATGAAGGATGTATTTTGTCTTCCCGAACCTTTCCACAGCTTTCCATTGCCCCGTGCTTGGAGTATCATATTCCATCATTTCTCGAATTGACACTACTAGCTCCATGTAAGCTTCATATGATACCTTGGGCAATCCTCTCCTGATGATTAGGAACTTTTGTAAGATTTTGAAATCCTCTGTCAATTTGTCCACAATACCTTTCCCTGTTAGGCCTTTTTCCAAATCATCAAATTTGGAATGATCCATGCGACTTTGAACTAACAAGCTGTGATAGTGCTCCTGAGAGAACATATGTCCTTCCTCGTCCCAAACGGATGGTAGGCCATCCTCAAATAGCTCTTTGAAAACCTGCTTGAAGTTATTAACCTCTGAAAGCATTTCATTTTCCTTGTCCTGGACTGTCTTCATTAAATGGTGCTTGTGGATAAACCTTTTAGCCCATAGAACTATTGATATTCTATCCTTTATTCCCATATCATGTAATTTCTGGTATGTCAATGAATTTAGAAAATTCAGTGTGCTCTGGGCTATGGTAAGGGGTCTTCTCTCCATGTGTTCATTCACTAATTTTAGTCTTTGGTGAGCCAAATTGATCAATATGTTTTGATCATCGATAAAATTCAGATGGTGCCTGAATTTAGTGATTTCTATAGATAAGGTGTCCCAAATGATGTGATTTGCCCCTTGGAGAGGACCTTTCCAAATGTTTCTTTCTTTTAGTTCATTGAATTTCTTCTGCAGCTGATTCCTGTCTTGCAATATTTTATTTTTATTCTCACTTACTTTGGCCAATTCAGACTTGATCTTTTCATTCTTCGCCTTTAACTCTTTTATTTCTTCATCCTTTAAATTGACCTGGGACATAGGTATTGACAAGTCATCTGCAGAAAAGTCATTCAATGGTTTATCAATATTTACAATAGACAGGTCCTCATCAATAGGAGTCTGACTCATCAATTCTTCCATGATTTTCTTTTCTTCGTTTTGGTCCCTTTTCAGCAAGGCAATTTGAGATATCAGTTCACTTCGTTCGGCTTCCCATCTGTGATTTTCCTCTTGTAACTCGACAGCTTTTCCTTTATGCTCCATCATCTCTTGCTGCATCTTGTCTTTCTCTTCTTGCAGTGCCAATAGTTCAGATGATTGAACATGCTCAGAGCCTGGAATCTTCAAATTTTTTTTCAGAACTTGGAGAGCATTGTCTTTTTCTTCCAACATTCTTCTGATAGCTTGGGTGTTATCTCTCTCATTTCCTGAACTGATAATATCTTCTTGTAGCTTTTTAATCTGAATGTTGTTGGCCTTATTTTCAA
Organism: Pseudotsuga menziesii; assembly: GCA_001517045.1. Lineage (NCBI taxonomy): Eukaryota > Viridiplantae > Streptophyta > Pinopsida > Pinales > Pinaceae > Pseudotsuga > Pseudotsuga menziesii. The sequence goes on from LPNX010680513.1 coordinate 224,858, forward strand.
CTCTTTCATGTTTCAATTGAATCTCTAACTTATATACCAAAATTTGTAGTTTATTGATTCTCATCATAGCCTGTAACATATCTGAATAAATAATATCACTTGTTTGCTTATGAAGCTGTATCTTGTCAGGTACACTAATCTTGTCCAACCTTACTTCCATCTGTGTCATTTTTTTATCATTAAGCATGGCCAATTTGAAGGTGTTTCTTTCTGTATCTCGGGCAGAAATCAAAGAGGATTTTGGATTGCTTAGATTCCTTACCCGCGGGAGCAAACTTCTTGTCTCTTCTAGAGACTGCTTTATTTTCTCCATGTAACTAGCCTTGAGTTCCTCTTTGGACTTAAAAATTAAGCTTGGTTCTGAACTGTCTACATCCTTGAAAGAAAATTGATTTATTTGTACAGATTTTGTTGCGACTAAAGCAACTCTTTTAAAATCATCAGAAATCTCCTCACTTGAAACTCCACCAACTTGTAACAATTTTTCCTTTTTGTGTGTCCCATCTTCATCTACTTCCATATTTTCAATTTCAGACAGGTTCATCTTAATCAAAACATTAGGACCTTCTGATACTTGTTATACTGTAACCGGTAAAGTACTTCCAATTCCACCGGACCCTTGAACTTCCATAAATTGCAACAAATTTGTTGTTTCATTCAATCCTTCAATAAATTGATGTTCAAAAGGTTTGTTTTTGTTGGCCTGCTTCCTTAAGGAAATTATGTGGTGAGGATCATAATTTTCCTTCGACTCTTTTTGAAATTCCATGTTTCCCAATAACCTTTCAATAAACACTAAGGCACCTTTATTTTTGAAAATAAAGGGGCCAACCTTGAGAGGGAATTTAATATTTGAAGATTTTTTAAAGGCTCCAAAATGTTCTTCCTCTGAGTGTAGCCTTTGCCTCATGAAATCCAATGCAAAAACTCTAGGAGTGAGGAAAGTGGGTAACTTATATGGTTCCCCAGTGAATCCATATATCCTCAAAAAAGTACAATCTTTATGCAGGAACCAGTCTCCAACTCGTTCCTCAGGTGATGACTGCATCAGACATTTCATATCTTCTAACACACGGGGCAGTGCTTCATCGAACAACATTTTATATATCTCTGACATGATTGAATTAGCAAACTCAAACTTGTTGATCTACTTGGGCAAATCAAAAGAGAATATGGTACTCAAAAACTGTAATTCAGTGACATTTGAACAAAGCAACATGTTCAACAGATAAGTTTGAAATTTAAAGAACCGGGCTTTCGGGAATTCACTTGACTGAAGGTGTATTGCTTCCGCCAAGTACTCATCTAGACTAAATACAGGAACCGATTGAGACTCTGAACCAAATGAACTCATTTTTAACAAAAAACCAAGGATGACTTCAGTTACGCGACAATCATCGTCAAGACCCAAAATTTGACAGACCAGGGATACCACTAATTGAACTTCATTTTTGAAAATATGAACATGGTAAGGTAGGAAAAGATCGTCTAATGACTGGCCCTCTTTTAAAATAATGGACAGAAATTTACAATGGACTTCAGAGATACAACTTTTGTACAATTCAGCAAGGATAGACTCATTTACAGGTTCACGGTTGTCAGGGTAACTGTCGGGCAGGTTTAAATTTTCGCGGACGACGTTGGCTTTGATTTTACAGAGTATTCGAGAAGTATACTGACTCACAATGACTCTTTGAGAAGGGGAATATTTGACTGCGCACCATTCTGCGAATTCTGGAAAATGTAGGGTTTGTTCGAGAGCAAACTAATACAAGAAGGATTTACAAACATTCAAGACATCATTTCCTTGTGAATGGTAGTGCCATAACCTTTCCTTACTGACTGAAACGCTTCCTATGGACAGAAAAGGGTCACAGACGCCTCGGTTTCTATTAACTAAATAATCTTCCCTGTCATCTATAATTCAACCAGACCCTTGCAATTCCTTCTCTTGGTCCATAATTCACATGGTAATGGCAATTAGATTGACGAATTTATGGGCGTTTAAGCCTTACCTATTTACTGCTGATGCGTGTGCTTGAAATTGACAGTCGAAAGGTTGACGAATCCGCAGGTCTTTTTCACTCGTCTGGCGCCAATAGAATAACCACGAAATAAGTCAACTTCCCTTTTATAGGACCCCACTCCGGAGCGTCCTTTTGGCGGTTTCCTCTAAACCGCTTTCGCCTCCGGATTACACCACAATTGGCCACGTGGATAGTGGTTTATATTCCGCAACCGCTCTTTACCTTTATCTGCCGTGCACCTTCCCGCTCCGGACTTATCTGTGACCGTTGATTGATTTCACCTTTATTTTTCCGCCGTCAGATCAGGTGGCACGTATCCAATTCCGCTGAGCGTCGTGGTCTTATCCATCGTGCAAGTTTATGCTCCAGATTCATCCACAACCGTTGACTGAATCTACCTTTATTTCTCCGCCGTTGGATCAAGTGACATGCACTCGATTCCACCGGGCTCCGTTGTTTTAACAAGCGCACCGGTTCACAAAGCGGAGCTTGTACAGACCGTAGATCTCATTCGGTTGGATCTATGACCGTTGATCCATATACTATGTTAAATGCCCGCATATACTTATCTTCTTCGCATATTTTAGAGAGCGGATATAATACAGACCATTGATCTTCATCTTTTCATTTCGCACCGTCAGATCCTTTGACAAATCATTGTTTTTCGCCTTTTACCATGATTTCATACTATAAAATTGAACCAAAGTTTGACAAATGACCATTATTTTCTCCCCACCATGGTATTTTTGCTCCCCCACTAAATAATGGTGTTAACAGCTGGCTCCATCTAGGGATGATATCCTCCCTGCGAGGTATCAAAGAATTCGTAGACCAGGTGCCTGTTTTTTTTTTTTTTTTTTACAATAACTTTTAGAAAACTCATCTTTTGTTTTTTGTAGATATATTATTTTTTGTTTTGAGAAAGGAAAGCACGCCTCCTGTACCTAGGGCCTTCACTGCGGGCTTCAAATACATTAGGCTTACCATTCAGGTTAACTTTGTAAAGAGAAATAAGTATTTACAGGCTATAGTACAAATTTTACCTTCCTCCTTAGGACAGGTAATGTTTCAAGTACCTTCCATTGACGGGATTACTATCCAGAAGAACCCCATCCGGATATTCCAGCAGAAATGCATTTTGCCCTCTGTAACTAGCAACAACATAAGGACCTACCCACATATGGTCAAATTTCCCATGTTTGTCGGGTGTGTGCAAGAAGTTGAGGGACCTTTTAGATGCAATGGTAGAATGAAGTCAATCACGCTTGATCCATAAAATAGAAATCATCCCAAGCAATCCCGACCCTGCCAAGTCTAATCCCAAGGCT
>LPNX010680513.1:234564-306549 GCA_001517045.1 Pseudotsuga menziesii
ACCTTCAAAGGCCGCACCCACAAAACACGTACCATTTTCGAGGTTTTCTCACTTAGACAATTATAAAAATATTATAAAATTACTAATTTAATTTTCGAAAAATAATGCCGCACTAGTGCTATGGGTTCTCTACATGGATGTCAATTTTTGTAGCTTGATTCTATCATTTAGGACCTCAAAGGCTGCACCCACAAAAACATATACCTTATAATTTCCCTGAAAAATAAAAAGTGCCTGTTAGGAAAATTGAAATTTGACATAGCTATGCAAATTTTCGATACATAAAAGTTATATATTCGGAAAGGTGATTCAATTTCCTACATTTCATGTTTTTTACTCAATGCAAGATATTTTGCATAAGTATCTCAAAAAATCCAAGTAAGTTGAGGGATGCCTGATTTTTCAGGTTTCTATTGCATCTAACGTGCACAAAAAGGTCCCTCATCTTCTTGCACAGGCCCTGTCCTCTTTCAGAGCATCCCATTTCAAGACCAAATCATCAATCTGAAACTGCTCTTCTTTGATTCTCCTATCAAAAGTACTTTTCATTTTCTCCTGATGTGATTGCACCCTATCATAATCTTTACTCCTTTGCTCATCCAGTTCAATAATCTGATTTATCCTCCTTTGCATATGATTCGGTTCTTCTTGCTGATATTGGAAATACCTCATGACTGGGACACCTAACGATGCTGGAAAAACAAATTCAGTCCCATACACCAGTTGGAACGGAGACACGCCAATTGCCCTTTTGGTACTAATCCTATCACCCCAGAGAGCATACTTGAGCTTGGTGTGCCAGGACCTTTTGTTATCTTCTAACAACTTCTTGATGATCCTTACTAGGCTTTTATTAGAAGATTCTGCCAATCCATTTCCCTGCGGATAATAGGCAGTTGAATGATTGAGGCTTATATGGTACTTGTGACAGAAATCAATCCTTTTCTTGGATTTAAACGCAGCTGCATTATCTGTTACTATTCTTCTGGGGCACCTGAATCGAGCTAATATATTTTCCTCAAGAAAATCCATGATTACATTCTCCATGGCTCTTCTAGTGGGGATAGCTTCAATCCATTTTGTAAAATAGTCTGTAGCTGTCAAAATCCATTTGTGTTGTCTTGATGAATTGGGGTTTATTTCTCCAATTAAATCCAAACCCCACTGCTGGAAAGGAGCTTCTACTGTTATGGGATTCAAAGGGAGAGGAATTACCTTTCTCTTTCCGTAAAAAATATGGCATTGATGACACTTGTTAGTTTCTTTATACACATTTGAAAATAATGTAGGCCAATAATAGCCTGCTCTTAGAATTTTTTTTGCCGTCACCTTCCAAGAATGATGTCCCCCACAATCTCCCTTATGAAATTCTTTGACTGTATGCTGAGCTTCATTTTCCAAAAGACAATTCAGCAACACTCCACCGGGGTCTTTCCAATAAAGATATTGATTTAGAATACAAAATTTGGCAGCTTTTAATTTTATGGATCGGGCTCTTGACTTACTCAACCCCTCCGGTGCTTGCAAATTTCAAAGGACATATACAATATCAGAATACCATGGAGAAACTACAAAATCAACCATTATTTCTACTTCTGTATCTAATTGATTAGCTTGATGAGATAAGAAATTAATTTGCAAAGCTTCACAGTTTGAATTAGCCATTATTTTAGCTAATCCTTGTCCTTTAATCAACTTGGTGGGATTTATTTCGATATCATACTCCAACAGTGTAGCAATCCATTTTTCTCTTCTACTTTCTGGATCTGGTTGTGTCAAGATTCCTTTTACTGCAGCAGATGGAACATGTGCCAATTATATGTGAATGCAGAATATACACTCTGCAATCCTTTAGTGCTTTGATCAAAGCATAAGATTGTTTTTCCATAATGTCATATTTCAATTCTCCATCCCTTAACATTTTGCTAAAAAATGCTATGGGTTGTTCCAAATTATCATCATTTTTCTGTAACAGAACTGCTGCTATAGTATATTCGGAAGCATATGAAAATGCTAAGAAGTCTTTGGTAAAATCTGGGCTCACCAACACAGGAGCCTCTGATATTGCTTTTTTGATTTCCCAAAAGGACTTTCTAGCTTCAACATTTCATTTTATCTCATGACCTTTCTTCAACATATTTGTGATATTCATTAAGATCTCAGCAAAACTTGGCACAAACCTTCTCAAAAAATTTACCTGCCCCAAGAATGATTGTATCTCTTTTTTGCTCCTGGGTTCACCCACTTTCAAAATTGCACTCACCCTTTCAGGGTCAATTTTTATTCCATCTTTTGATATTATATGGCCCAACAACTTTCCTTCTTCCAATGCAAAATTGGACTTCTTTGGGTTCAATGATATGCAAAATTTCCTACATTTCATGAAAACTTTCTCCAGATGACGCAGATGCTCTCTGTCAGATTTTGAATAGACTGTGATATCATCCATGTAGATTACTACAAAATTCCCAATTTCCCCTACAAAAGCAATGTCCATAGCCCGTTGGAAAGTAGCTCCTGCATTCATTAAGCCAAAAGGCATTTTTGCATACATAAAAGTGGCCCAAGGTGTAGTGAAAGCAGTTTTTTCTTGATCTTCAAGTAATACTTTGATCTGATTATAGCCGGAAAAACCATCCAACATTGAAATTCTTTTGGCTCCAACTACTTTCTGCAATATATGGTCCATCTTTGGCAAAGGATAGTTGTCCTTCATAGACACTTTGTTCAAGTTCTAGAAATCTATACACAATCTTATTTCACCATTCTTCTTCCTAACAGGAACAAGGTTTGCAACCCACTTTGAAAACCTTAGAGTGACAATGATCTTGGCATCAAATAACTTTTTAATTTCCTTCTCAATAATAGGGAGCAACTTAGGGTTTATCCTCCTGAGCTTCTGCTTGAAAGGTTTCTCTCCAGGCTTTATGGGAATAGTATGTTGTATAATAGATGTCTCATACTCCTTCAGGTCTTCATAACTCCACGCAAATACATCCGTATATTTTTTCATTAATTTCACATACTCTTCCTTTTCTTTTTTAGGCAACTTCTTGGACAAATCTACAATCTTAGGATTTTCTTCGGTGCCAATATTCTTATCTTCAACAGCATTCCCAACGGGCTTTACTTTGGGATTCTTAGCTACGTCATTCTGATCAAATTTTTTTTCTAAAGGAATTAGTCCTCTTGGTATGAAATTGTTTTTTAACTGGATAATATCTTTACGTCCTAAGGTTCCCTTTAACTTTTCAGCACCATTTCCTTTTTCCTCAAGCTTTTCATCATCTTGAATACTCTCACCATTGTCATTTTCAGTGTCAATAGGAGTATTTACAAATTCTCCTGAGATCTCTAGGAACCTTCTGATTTGCATATCATCTTCGAACACCTGCCAGTATTTAGAATTATCAGGAATAGAAGGTCTATTCACAATTTCCACCTGGTATTCCCTTTGACCAGCAACAAGGGTTTCAAATTTTCCAGCGGCCACAGCTAAAGAATTAGCTACCAAATTTTCATGTCTGGGAACTACTTGAATTGCATGCTCTGTAAAGAAGTTTCTCAACATATCCCACACTTCATTTCTATAAGCCCTCATCCGAGGATGCCTGGTCTGATAGATTTCATTTACTTGATTTATCACCAACTCTGAGTCCCCCAAGACTCTTATTCTTTGAGCTCCCAAATCTTTCAAAGCATGCAATCCTAGTAACAAAGCTTCATATTCTGCCACATTATTTGTGCACTCAAACGTTAATTTATATGACAAAGCTTTGAAATCCCAAATAGGAGAAATTATATACACACCAGCTCCAGCACCTATTTTTGCAGCAGATCCGTCAAAATACATAATCCACTAGCCTTCCCTTTTTTGCTTCGCTTCCAAAGCATCCTGTTCCAGCAATTCCTTTTCTTTACTCTCCTCATACTTCTTCTGCAATACCTCTTCTATATCATGTGGGACAACATCATTAAAGAAAATAGAAGACCCTAAATCAGTATCAACAGCATATATGTGGTGAATCTCAGGTTTATCTTGACTGCTTACTACATAAGGAGTTCTTTTTTCACTATATAACCTTTTGCTCCCATCTCGAACAGGAATTGTAGCATAAGACATATCCATCTGTAAACTACCTTTCAACTTGGAAGTTTAAGATCTTGACAACAACACCCCGAACTTGGGTGGAATATCTGCCACGACCACATCCATGACTATAGTTTTAAATGGCAATTTATTTAGGGTTACCACCATATCTTTAATCAAATCAAGGCATTTCACTCTTTTAGAATCAAACGAGTACAAATCTTTATAAGGTCTTGTTACTTCTAATCCCAAACTCTCTACCACTCCTTTCGGCATTAGGTTGTGTGATGCCCTTGAGTCTAGCATAGCATTGTGGACCACCTTATCATGCACATTTAAACTCAAATAGAAAGGAGGGACTTCTTCACTTTCTAAATTTTCAACCTTTGACCCAAACGAAATAGCAGGATTATCATCGTTCAACTCTAAAATGTCAGATTGCCATTCTCCTTGATTTTTGACCATTTTTGTGATAGTGTTTCTGTATTCAGTGTTTCTCAATAACTCATTAAATGGAACAGAGATTTTTAGCTTTGAAAGTTCGTTTTGTAAATTGAAACCAGAACCAATTTTTTCCACATCAACCGGAGCCGCCTGCTTTATTGCTTGATCTCTTTGTACATCATTTTCAACCTCTTTGTTTACAAGAGATTCTTTTTGTAGTTCTTTTCCCTTTTCCACATTCAAAGAACTAGTGGAAGGCTGATTTGGGTTTTCCTTTCCTTTATTTATGAGGACATCCCTGTTCCTCAATCTCATTTTCCTTTATACATCATCCATAGCATGTAAATAACCTCTTTGATACTGTTCGGTCTCCATTTCAAATTATTCACTTCCATCTCCCTGTCCAAACATGTTATGCTCTTCCTCAGTAAGATATATCTCTGAGTCCTGTTCCCCAAAAAGATGAATCTCATTTTCAGCGGGATCATCTTCATCAGCAACATAATTTTTTGGGAATGGTGGATGAATTTACTGTTCCTCTTGATTTCTTGGATTCCTTACGTCTCTTTGTCGGTTTTGGGGAGGGACAGGAGGATTCGGTCTTTTGAAATTAGGATTCCTGATTTGAGGCTCAGCTTGTTCTCTATTGAATCCCCTATTATCCATAGTTAATCTATCCATCAACTTTTCCATGGTTTTCAACATCATTTCAAATTTGACATCATTGGTAGAGGAAGAAGCAGAAGGCAAATTTTCTTCTTTTTTCTTTCTGTCAATATCTCTATGTTTCATCTTTCCACTTGCCATCATATTTTCTTCTACTTCTAGAGCATCTGTAAACATATCAGCAAGAGTTGCCGATTTTCTTTCTCTTAATGAAAATGCAAAGTCATTATCAAAAGCTCCAACATAATGTAATTTGGCTGCGGCTGTAGAAGGTTTTATATCCTCCGGAATGGAATTATAAACCCTCATGAACCTGCTAGAAAACTCATGGACAGATTCAAAACCTCCTTTTTTGAGACTGTTATACTAAGATAAGAGCTGCAAAGGGTTCTGTTTATCATCCCACCTATCTAGGAAAGCATTTTGGAAGGCCTAGAAATTCACTATAGAGCCATTTGGCAAATATTTAAACCATTTCTTTGCCTCACCTGATAAACTTTGGGAAAACAAACACATTTTAACATCTAGATAATCAACTTCTTCTAAGTCGATGAAATCTTCAAACTTGGCAACATGCTTTTTTGCGGTTACGTCACCCTCTCCATCAAACAAAGAAATTCTTTGGGAATAGTTCTGAGGAAGGTCATGTAGTAAAGGAGGCAAACGCAAGGAAGCAAATATGGCTGCCATTGGTCTAGGTGGATTAACAGGAACTGAAGAGCTTTGAGAATTTTGAGAGGTAAATGTTTCAACTTTAGTAGCTTGCTGTAAATCTCTCCAGAGGGAATCCAACAAATAATATTATAACCTATGAGGATTGAATTCAGTATTCTTAAGGTCAGATTCAGATTTGGTTCTCAACAGGCTTTTCCCAGCGTTAACTTCCCATTCTGGATCAATATGAGAATCTTGAGATGATGATGCACCAAACAAAGGAAAACCTAACTTTTCTTTATTTTTTTTCTTGAATAACTTTTCTGTGGTCTTCAAAACTTTTCAAGATTTCGGTATCAGAGTTACCTCGCGTGTGTCTTCTCGAAGCTAGAATGACTCTTCAAGTTCTGAAGAAGTTTTACAATGGAGTCACCATACAACCTTTTTACTGTTAAAAATTCTTGTTTTCCCACAGAAATTTTCTTTAAACACTATCGTTCCCCCAGGGCAGATATGCACTTTTCGTCCCCGGAAATGGTGCTGGTTTGTTAGCACTCAAAATGTACCCAAGGTTGTAAAGGTAAATCCCAAGGTAACAACAAAACCACTTTAGAAAGAAACAGGTTTTTCTTCCAGAGAGGGATCTCTCAATTCAGATTTAACGAGACCAGATATAGTTAAGATTCAAAAATTTGTATAAATGGTTGAAACAACACATAACCATTGGGCATGGGGTCAAATATAAATAAATAACATAAAATAATATGCACAGAAGCTCATCAGAGGCAAGGTAACCATTCAATCACAGTCATTCATTTAATCCATTTGGAGCAGAAAGAGTAGAGCACAGTCCATCAATACAGAGCATCAAGATATGAATTTAATATTGACTTTAGTAGAAAGGTTTATAAAATATTTGAAACAATGACCAGAGCATAATAAATATGAATTCCAATCATTCAACACTTTTGTTCCAAATATGAAGAAAATAGAATGGAGTGAACACAGGAAAAAAAATCACAAAGAAAGAAGCACAGACTGTAATACAAATGGTGCAGGAATCTCTAATAATCTCTTCGCATTTAATTTCTTGCTTCAAAAATATATGTCTCTCAAAAATATTCAACAACATGATGGGTTCCAACCCCCATCTCATAAAATAGATGCAAATATATACAGAAAATAATTTGATCTTCCAAGAAGATTCATAACTGAATGACCGACTTAATTAAAGTCTTTTAACTGAATTCTTAACTTTTAGGAATAAACTACAACTTTAATCCTAACAAATCATTAAGCTAAAATCAACTTGGTAACAGGTCCTCGTCCAGTCAGCTCCTTGGTGCGCGGCATCTGTTCTCATGAATGAAGGATGTATTTTGTCTTCCTGAACCTTTCCACAGCTTTCCATTGCTCTACGCTTGGGGTATCATATTCCATCATTTATCGAATTAACACTTCTAACTCCATGTAAGCTTCGTATGATACCTTGGGCAATCCCCTCCTGATGATTAGGAACTTTTGTAAGATTTCGAAATTCTTTGTCAATTTGTCCACAATAGCTTTCCCTGTTATGCCTTTTTCCAAATCATCAAATTTGAAATGATCCATCCGGCTTTGAACTAACAAGCTGTTATAGTGCTCCTGAGAGAACATCCATCCTTCCTCGTCCCAAAAGGATGGTAGGCCATCCTCAAATAGCTCTTTGAAAACCTGCTTGAAGTTATTAACCTCTGAAAGCATTTCATTTTCCTTGTCCTGGACCGTCTTCATTAAATGGTGCTTGTGGATAAACCTTTTAGCTCATAGAACTATTGATATTCTATCCTTTATTCCCATATCATGTAATTTCTGGTATGTCAATGAATTTAGAAAATTCAGTGTGTTCTGGGCTGTGGTAAGGGGTCTTCTCTCCATGTGTTCATTCACTAATTTTAGTCTTTGGTGAGCCAAATTGATCAATATGTTTTGATCATCGATAAAATTCAGATGGTGCCTAAATTTAGTGATTTCTATAGATAAGGTGTCCCAAATGATATGCTTTGCCCCTTGGAGAGGACCTTTCTCAATGTTTCTTTCTTTTAGTTCATTGAATTTCTTCTGCAGCTAATTCCTGTCTTGCAATATTTTATTTTTATTCTCACTTACTTTGGCCAATTCAGACTTGATCTTTTCATTCTCCACATTTAACTCTTTTATTTCTTCATCCTTTAAACTGACCTGGGACATAGGTATTGACAAGTCATCTGCAGAAAATTCATTCAATGGTTTATCAATATTTACAATAGACAGGTCCTCATCAATAGGTGTCTTACTCATTAATTTTTCCATGATTTCCTTTTCTTCATTTTGGTCCCTTTTCAGCAAGGCAATTTGAGATATCAGTTCACTTCGTTCGGCTTCCCATCTGTGCTTTTCCTCTTGTAACTCGACAGCTTTTCCTTTATGCTCCATCATCTCCTACTGCATCTTGTCTTTCTCTTCTTGCAGTGCCAATAGTTCAGATGATTGAACATGCTCAGAGCCTGGAATCTTCAATTTTTTCTTCAGAACTTGGAGAGCATTGTCTTTTTCTTCCAACATTCTTCTGACAGCTTGGGTGTTATCTCTCTCATTGCCTGAACTGATAATATCTGCTTGTAGCTTTTTAATCTGAATGGTGTTGGCCTTATTTTCAACTCTTTCATGTTTCAATTGAATCTCTAACTTATCTACCAAAATTTGTAGTTTATTGATTCTCATCATAGCCTGTAACGGATCTGAATAAATAACATCACTTGTTTGCTTATGAAGTTGTATGTTTTCAGGTACACTAATATTGTCCAACCTTACTTCCATCTCTATCATTTTTTTATCATTAACCATGGACAATTTGAAGGTGTTTCTTTCTATATCTCGGGCAGAAATCAAAGAGGATTTTGGATTGCTTAGATTCCTTACCCGCAGGAGAAAACTTCTTGTCTCTTCCAGAGACTACTTTCTTTTCTCCATGTAACTGGCCTTGAGTTCCTCTTTGGACTTAAAAATTAAGCTTGGTTCTGAACTGTCTACATCCTTGAAAGAAAATTGATTTATTTGTACAGATTTTGTTGGGACTAAAGCAACTCTCTTAAAATCATCAGAAATCTCCTCACTTGAAACTCCACCAACTTGTAACAATTTTGCCTTTTTGTGTGTCCCATCTTCATCTACTTCCATATTTTCAATTTCAAACAGGCTCCTTTTAATCAAAACATTAGGAACTTCTGATACTTGTGATAATGTAACTGGTAAAGTACTTTCAATTCCACCGGACCCTTGAACTCCCATAAACTGCAACAAATTTGCTGTTTCATTCAATCCTTCAATAAACTGATGTTCAAAAGGTTTGTTTTTGTTGGCCTGCTTCCTTAGCGAAATTATGTGCTGAGGATCATAATTTTCCTTCGGCTCTTTTTGAAATTCCATGTTTCCCAATAACCTTTCAATAAACACTCAGGAACCTTTATTTTTGAAAATAAAGGGGCCAACCTTTAGAGGGAATTTAATATTTGAAGATTTTTTAAAGGCTCCAAAATGTTCTTCCTCTGAGTGTAGCCTTTGCCTCATGAAATCCAATGCAAAAACTCTGGGAGTGAGGAAAGTGGATAACTTATATGGTTGCCCAGTGAATCCATATATCCTCAAAACAGTACAATCTTTATGCAGGAACCAGTCTCCAACTCGTTCCTCAGGCGAGGACAGCATCGGACATTTCATATCTTCTAACACACGGGGCAGTGCTTCATCGAAAAACATTTTATATATCTGTGACATGATTGAATTAGCAAACTCAAACATGCTGATATACTTGGGCAAATCAGAAGAGAAGATGGTACTCAAAGACTGTAATTCAGTGACATTTGAACACAGCAACATGTTCAACAGGTAAGTTTGAAATTTAAAGAACCGGACTTTCAGGAATTCACTTAACTGAAGGTGTATTACTTCTGCCAAGTACTCATCTAGACTAAATATAGGAACCGATTGAGACTCTGAACCAAATGAACTCATTTTTAACAAAAAACCAAGGATGACTTCAGTTACGCGACAATCATCGTTAAGACCCAAAATTTGATAGACTAGGGATACCACTAATTGAACTTCATTTTTGAAAATATGAACATGGTAAGGTAGGAAAAGACCATATAATGAATGACCCTCTTTTAAAATACTGGACATAAATTTACAACGGACTTCAGAGATACAACTTTTGTACAATTCAGCAAGGATAGACTCATTTATAGGTTCACAGTTGTCAGGGTAACTGTCGGGCAGGTTTAAATTTTTGCGGACGACGTTGGCATTGATTTTACAGAGTATTCGAGAAGTAGGGTGACTCACAATGACTCTTTGAGAAGGGGAATAATTGACCGCGCACCATTCTGCGAATTCTGGAAAATGCAGGGTTTTTTTGAGAGCAAAATAATACAAGAAGGATTTACAAACATTCAAGACATCATTTCCCTATGAATGGTAGTGCCACAACCTTTCCTTACTGACTGAAACGCTTCCTATGGACAGAAGAGGGTCACAGACGCCTTGGTCTCTATCAACTAAATAATCTTCCCTATCATCTATAATTCGACCAGACCCTTGCAATTCCTTCTCTTGGTCCATAATTCATTTGGTAATGGCAATTAGATTGACGAATTTATGGGCGTTTAAGCATTACCTGTTTACTGTGGATGCGTGTGCTTGAAATTGACAGTCGAAAGGTTGACGAATCTGCAGGTATTTTTCACTCATCCGACGCCAATAGAATAACCACAGAACAAGTCAACATCCCTTTTATAGGACCCCACTCCGGAGCGTCCTTTTGGCGGTTTCCTCTAAACCGCTTTCGCCTCCGGATTACACCACGATTGGCCACGTGGACAGTGGTTTATATTCCGCAACCGCTCTTTACCTTTATCTTCCATGCACCTTCCCGCTCCGGACTTATCTATGACCATTGATTGAATTTACCTTTATTTGTCTGCCGTTGGATCAAGTGACAAAGACTCGATTCCGCTGGGCTCCGTTGTTTTAAAAAGCACGCGGGTTCACAAAGCGGAGCTTGTACAGACCGTAGATCTCATCCGGATGGATCTATGACCGTTGATCCATATACTATGTTAAATGACCGCATATACTTATCTTCTTCGCATCTTTTAGAGAGCGGATATAATATAGACCATTGATCTTCACCTTTTCGTTTCGCACCATCAGATCCTTTGACAAATCATCGTTTTTCTCCTTTTACCATGCTTTCATACTATAAAATTGAACCAAAGTTTGACAAATGACCATTATTTTCTCCCCACCATGGTATTTTTGCTCCCCTGCTAAATAATGGTGTTAACAGCATGAATACGAGAAGGGTAAAGCGTGATCATCTTTCAACTCCCAAAACCCCACAAAATACTAACAGTACAGGTGGCTTGGGTCGCGGTCGAGGTCCACAATTGGGCAGAAGGACATTCATTGATGATCTTGTTGATAGAACTAATTCATCCACCAGGGTTCACCATCAAGAAACTCCTATCAGAAGAACCCTGTCGATCCTGGGGTGCCAGCGTCAGGGTCCACAGTGGAGAACACACGAGCAGCCGCGAATTCCTCAAATATCCCTGCAGAAGAGGACAAAGCTGGAACAACTGGACCTACTGGTAGAGGCCCGATCTACCACATTTACGGGAAGGTTGTAACTGAAGAAGAGTGGACGCAATTCCACCAAAATATTACTGATCAGTGGAGGAACGAAGAAAGGAACGAGGAAAAAAATGAAGAAAAGAACAGGGAAAAGAACGCAGGAACGAACAAATAAGAGAAAATAGAAGAGGAGGTGAGTAACAGACACGAATCTTACGAGGAAGAGGTAATGGGGGAAAACAATCATCACAAAAATCACTCCATGCCTGAAGGAACAGTGGCTACACTGCAATTTCTGATTCAGTAGCCAGAAGGGACAGCCCCTATGAAAATATCTCACCATCGGTGCTGCCTCGATTCCATGGAAAAGAGGTAGAGGATCTAGACGAATTTATTTTTGAATTCGATATCCTCTGTCCCAGCTACGATTACGTCACCGATGCACAAAAGATAAAGCTCTTCCCTGCCACCCTGAAGGACAATGCATTACGCTGGTTCATGAGCCTAGGAGGAGGAACTTTCACTAATTGGGACAGAATGAAACAGGCGTTCCTGGAGAAATATCAGGAATATTGCAACACCAAGGACAAAAGAGAAGAATTGTTCAAAATGGTGTAGAAGGAGGACGAGAGTCTAGAGGATTTTGTGGACAGGATTTTATACAACGTGCAAAGAGCTGGGCAGATGAACATGGGGCTAGATGTTCTCAAGATAATCCTGCTTCGTGGGATTAGGGATGATTGTCTAGATATGTTAAACCTGCTAGGAAAGGGAGATATCTCCAAGGAATATTTTGGAAAGATTGTGGAATTATGTAAAAGTTACTCCAGGGGATCCTCTCGGAACAACATGCGGGACAAATGGGATAAGCTAGAACACGATGTCTTCGACAGAACTCAGAAGTCATCTAATGGAGGAGCCACTCGTGCAGAGATAGGAAATCTCCTTGAAAATTTTAAAATAGAAATGATGATCTCTATTTCCTCAGAAATCGACATCCTGAAGGAAAAACAAAAATAGGTAGTGGAGGACCTCACACTAGGTGTGTTCTGCCCTCAATGTAGAAAGAACCATCCTCTGAGAGAGTGCCTGCTTGATAAAGTAGAGGTGTGTCAACTGTGCGAGCTGAACCATGACACGAAATAATGTCCCTCACTTCCCCAAGTGAAGGCTATCCTGCAGGCATCAACTCCAGAGGTGGAATCGGCCTATTTCATTGCACAAAAGAAACCTTGGAAACCTCGGAACCAAGGTATGCCCCCAGACTCATTTCCATTTTTAAATAATATGAGAAATTGGAATAATATGCAAAATGTGAATACACAGTTCCCTTCAAATTATGCTCAGTTGAATCCTTCCCAACCTGCAATACAAAATTATAACTCATGGAGTCCCTGGACATAGCCACCACACCAACCTACTTCGTGGTCTCCTAGATGGAGGAATTTCCATCCAGGGAACCAGTTTCCTCAACAACCTCCACCACAATAGTCGTCGTACTCTCCTCAATACCCTCAATATCCTCAATACCCTCCTCACCAGTCGTAGCTGCAGTTGCAGAACAATTCTGTCCCTAATGCACCGATACGACCTCAGCTGCCTGCTCAACCTAATCCTAACCTAAATAATAAAATAGTCCATCAATTGGAGACTGTCAACATGCTGGCCTACTCTCTTTCCCCTGTACCTTGCAGTGATATTCGTTTATGATCAGGGAAAATAGTAGAACCTGTAATTACAGAAGATGCTCCACCTTCTGTGCATGAAGAAGGGGTGAGTCCACAACATCCGTCTGATACAATTCCTATTATTGAATATGCTGAACATCCAATAGATGGGACGGATGAAACAAAAAATGATAAATTTGGCAATGCGCAGCCTACCTAGATGATTAGGAAACCACCGTACCCCGAGAGATTAATGCTACCAAGGGTGGGGGGGCAACCTCAGTTTAACCTCCTAGGAGAGTTAATAAATCTTTATGTTAAAATCCCCCTCCTTCAAGCTCTTCAAGATGTACCTATTTATGCTAGAACTGTTCAGGACCTGTGCACCAAGAAACCGGGAAGGAAGCCCAGATATCCTCCCACTGTTCACGTCATAGGAAATTATCTACATTAATAATAGGAAAAACCCCAGTGACTAAGTATGACGACCCTGGAAATCCCACTGTCACTGTGCAGATAGGGCATACACAGATACCCAACATACTATTAGATTTTAGGAGCATCGATTAATGTCATAACAATTGAGATTGTAAGAAAACTTTGGCTCACTAATCTTAGGCCGACCCCCACTGTTTTAGAACTGGCGGACAGATCTACCATTAAACCTGAAGGAATTATGGACGATCTCGTCATCTCAGTTGATTCATGGGAATATCCCGCTGACTTCTTGGTGTTACAACCAAAGTCGCAGCTAGGAGGACACCCATTAATCCCAGGAAGGCCTTGGTTGGCAACAGCTGATGCTTGCATCAGCTGTCAATCTGGGTCTATGACCATATCTGATGGCACCGAGACTAAGAACCTCACCCTTTATCCTCCAGCTCGGCCAAGTCTAGAAGCTGAAACCTCTTTTGGATAGAGCCAGAGGAAGAGGAGGATGTTCAACCACTATTAACTATAGGGAAGGCCTTAACTTTTAAGAATGAAACAGAAGATGATGCTATTAATAATTTCATCAGTGAACCCACTTCAGTTGATAAATAAGTTTATCAAATCCTGAACATTACTCTGGGCAAGGAAGAACAATAAAATATTACAGAAGAAACACTAGTCGGTGACACACACATAATCTCGGTATTGAGAAACTCGAAAAGTATTCCTATTTAGGTAGAGTCTGGAAAAACCTTGAATATTAATCCTAATCTCTCCTTAGATGAACAGAAGCGTCTGATCAGTCTCTTGAAAGAACACAAGGGGGCATTCGCCTAGGAGTATATAGACATGAGGGGTATTCCCTCTAATCTATGCACCCATCATATTTATATTAAAAGTGACTCCCAGCCTGTGTGTCAGCCTCAACGATGAATGAACCCCAATATGAGGGACATAGTGAAGGAACAAATTTAGAAACTCTTGGAAGCAAGATTTATATATCCTATTTCAGATAGCAAGTGGGTTTCCCCGCTCATAATTGTACCCAAGAAAAATGGTAAATGGAGAGTCTGTGTCGACTATAGGGAGCTAAACAAAGCCACACAAAAGGACCACTTCCCTTTTCCCTTTATTGACCAAGTGCTCGACACCCTATCGGGGAAGAAGTTCTTCTCCTTCCTGGATGGGTTTAGCGGGTACAATCAGATTCAGATTGCTCCTGAGGACCAGGATAAAACTACCTTCACTTGTCCATGGGGAACGTTTGCCTATAGAGTGCTTCCCTTTGGTTTATGTAATGCATCAGCAACATTTCAAAGAGTTGTAATTGGCATATTTTCTGAGTTAGTTAATGATAGTATGAAAATATTTATGGACTATTTTACTCCTTACGGCAATGATTTTGAGGAAGCATTGGAAAATTTAAAGAAAGTTCTAAGTCGCTGTGAACAGACCCAGCTCTCTTTAAGCACTGAAAAGTGCCATATGATGATGAGTGAAGGGGTAGTATTGGGGCACTTCATCTCTGTCAATGGCGTTCAGGTGGACCCCTCAAAAATCAAGGTGATAAAAAATATACCTACTCCTACAACTCAAAAAGAGGTGAGAAGTTTTCTGGGGCATGCTGGATACTACCGAAGATTTATAGAAAATTTTTCCAAACTTGCGTTTCCTTTGTTTTCTTTGTTAATGAAGGATGCGCAGTTTGTTTGGAGTGAATCATGCCAGACAATTTTTGTTAAGCTTAAGGAGAAGCTGTCCACAGCTCCTATCTTAAGATGACCTAATTGGACCCTACCCTTTCATATTTCTTCAGATGCTTCTGATATTGCCATTGGAGCAGTTTTAGGGCAGCAGGATGGTCAAGTACCCTATGCAATTTATTATATTAGTAAAAACTTATCCTGTGATGAACTTAATTATACTGTCACTAAAAAATAATTCTTAGCTATCATTTACTCCATTAATAAATTTCGACATTATATTACTGGGTATCCTACGTTTGTGCACACTGACCACTCTGCCATTAAATATTTAATGAACAAACCAGTCACTAATTCCAGAGTGACCAGGTGGCTCTTATTATTACAGGAATTTTATATTACCATCATAGATAAAACTGGGAAAGAAAATGTTGTTGCTGACTTTTTATCTCATTTCACTAACAGTGATGATAATTTTCCTGTTGAGGACTCTTTTCCAGATGAACATCTATTCGCACTTTTAGCTCATTCCCCTTAGTATGGAGATGTCGCTAATTATCTGGTTGTAGGAAAGCTCCCGCCACATATGTCTAAAAGAGAAAAGAGGAAAATCATCCAACAAAGTGCCAGGTATTGTTGGGTAAATGGTCATCTCTTCTACACAGGTCCTGATCTTGAGATTAGAAGGTGTGTAAGGGAAGATGAAATATTTCATATACTGAAAACTTGTCACGATGAACCTTGTGAGGGACACTTTGCAGATAGAAGGACAGGGCACAAAGCACTGAGGATAGGCTACTATTGGCCAACTCTTTTCAGGGATGCTAAAAGGTATGTTCAGTCCTGTGATAGCTGCCAAAGGATGGGCCAACCCAATAGATCAGATCAGATGCCTCTACAGCCTCAAGCAGTAGTTGAACCATTTGATAGATGGGCTTTGGATTTTGTTGGCCCTATCAGCCCTCATTCCAAATAGAAAGCGTACATCCTGGTTTGTACCGATTACATGACCAAGTGCGTAGAAGCTGTAGCTCTAGATAAGGCTAACAACCGGGCTGTGATTTATTTTATATACAGTGAAATCTTTACCCATTTTGGGGTACCTAAGGAATTAGTTACCGATGGGTGACCACAGTTTATGTCGCATCAGTTTGAAGCCCTACTATGGAAGTATCATGTTCAGCAGAGGGTAGCTTCACCTTACCATCCCCAAGCCAATGGCCAGGTGGAAAGTACTAATAAATTTATTGAATCCATCCTTACCAAGACAGTTAAGAACCATTGAAAAGATTGGGCTGACAGGCTTCCGGCAGCATTGTGGGCATATCACGTGACTTGGCGTGACACCACAGGTTTCTCTCCTTATGATTTAGTGTATGGAAAAAGTGCCATCTTTCCAATTGAATTTGAAATCAAGACCCTGAAGACAGCCATCGAAGTGAATCTAGATGTAACTGAAGCCCAGAAAAGAAGACTAAATCAACTAAATGAACTGGATGAGAATCAGTTAGCTACAGTAGACCATACTGTGTTAATTCAGCAATAGAGATCCCATTGGCATGACCAATTCATTAAAAAGAAGGTCTTCTGTGAGGGAGACTGGGCATTACTATACGATTCTAGATTCAAAAGAGATTTCAAAGGAAAATTACGCACAAGGTGGCTGGGCCCATACCTAGTAGACAGGGTATTTGATAATGGCACCGTCCGCCTGGTGACCATTGATGAAAACTGTGTACCATTATTTGCTAATGGTCACAGGATGCAACTGTACCGTAAGCCAATTTCAAAGGGTGCATTTATCTCACAAATTACCGCTGACCCAGATTATCAGCTAGCACCAGGGTAGGAACTTCTCTCTTCCTCTGTCAATCCTTAAGTGATCATTGTAAATCACGCTTGAATTACTGTACATAAATAATTGTTGGTTTTTTTTCCTATTTCATTATATTGTTTTTCTTTTGCATTTGATCTTCTTTGTTTGCTGTTGTTTTTTTAAGAATTGCAGGGAAGCGCCCAGGGATATGATTAGATTGGGCCTATCGAATGGGAGTATTTTTTCTGTGCCTTCCCGCACCATATTTTCCTTTCCTTAAATAAATTTCCCAATGGCTGCAACATCTTTCCCGACAGCCGTGATCATTTTTTTGGCGGCCGTGATTTTTTTTTTCCCAATGGCTGCAACATCTTTTCCGATGGCTGCGACACCTTTCCCGGCAGCTGTGATCCTTTCCCGAAGGCTGCAACATCTTTTCTGGCGGCCGTGACCCTTTTTCTTGATGGCTGCGACACCTTTCCTGTCGCCCGTGATCCTTTCATGACAGCTGCAACATCTTTCCTGGCGGCCGTGATCCTTTCTCTGATCGCTGCATCATCTTTCCCGACAGCCGTGATTTCTTTTTCCTGAAGGCTGCAACATCTTTCCCGACAGCCATGATCTTTTTTGACAGCTGCGAAATCTTTCTCGGTGGCCGTGATCTTTTTTCGACAGCTGCGACACCCTTCCCAGTGGCTGTAATCCTTTCTCCGACGGTAGCGACATCTTTCCTGGAAGCTGCAAATTTGCTATATTTGGCTGATATTTCCAGCATTACGGGCCGCGTCTCTGCTTCAATTTCTTTATAACCTACGGTGCTAACTCCCGTGTTATTGGAAAATTGATTTGTACTCCATTAATTCCTCTAGATATGGCTCTGATTCCTCCTCCTCGTGCCAGCAATCTGGTTCATAAGGTGGCATTTTTTTCATCATTCCAACCATTTGGACGCAATGGTTTGTGCTTCATTGGCGGAAAGAATTATTGTAGTATCTTGGTTATAATGATTATAATTAATGACTGTGCACAAGTTCGGATTCTGCAACGTCAGCAACCACATGTTCCATTATTCTCCGAAGGATATCCAACGCACAGTCTCAAAGGTATGGCTTTGATTAATCACATGATTAAGTATTGATTTGATTTAACAATATCAGTCGTACCTCTATTTTTATGCCCATTATTGCTTGATTAATTCTTTTC
Source organism: Pseudotsuga menziesii (assembly GCA_001517045.1). Classification (NCBI taxonomy): domain Eukaryota; kingdom Viridiplantae; phylum Streptophyta; class Pinopsida; order Pinales; family Pinaceae; genus Pseudotsuga; species Pseudotsuga menziesii. The sequence goes on from LPNX010680513.1 coordinate 252,892, forward strand.
CCATGCGACGTAAAGACTAATAACCGCCACCTTCCCCAATTCAGAATGAAATTTCAAATAACCTGGTGTGCTAAAACTTTCCAAATTCTCCTAACATCTCCTCTTAGGGGTCCGTGCATCTTCTGTGCCGTAACCTCCATTGTCAGAGTCTGTAATCTATTGAACAGCAAAATCAAACTGAAGCTAGAACCATGGGGATTCTAGCTCGTTATGAACCTTCAAATACACAGGCGCTCAGGAGAAATGCTATGGTCTTTTCCATCTTTCAAGCCGCTGGTTGGACGGAATTTTTCGAATGTCTGGATGGATTCAACCGTGAAGCAGCCTTACAATTTGCTCTGAACCTCACAGAAACTTACTCAGAGGTTTGGGGGTTGCGCATCGAAGTATCTAAGGCCATTATATCTGAGGTCACTACCATCCCTCAAGTGGGAAGGGCTTGGTTTGGATGTCGAGTCCCCACTACTACAGCATTGCAAGACTTTTTAATAGAAGGGGAGCAGGTTCGCACATCAAGAAGAGGGATAACACTGTAGTCATTGCTGTAGCCATGGGACCAGGTTGCTGTCTTCCTCAAGAAATATATCACTTGTGAAGGTAGGTACCAAACCGTTTATAATTCTGAAGTGCCTTTACTATCTCATCTCCACTATAGGATTCTGTTGAACATTCCATATTATCTGCTTCATGATTTGCATCATATGGCGGGATTTGTTCAAGCTGCTAAGCATCCACTCGCCTCACTGACCCACCATGGCCTCATCAAATTAATTATCTTGAGGACCCTTGCTCAATATAATATAACCTGGGAGCAATTTACAACTCGAGCTCAGGAACCTGATCCTTTTCCCGGTGTCCCAATAGAACAAGAATAGGCCCATCCACAGCTGGGGGGACACGAACCACAATAGGAGGACCAGAGCCCCTCCAATGTAGTTGGAGGGGGAGATGAAACTGGATCAGAAGAAGATCAACCAGGGGCACAAATAGAGCAATTGAGAGAGAATGTAGATAAAAATCCTATGGAAGACCCAAATAACAAGGTAGCTCTGACAGCAGAAGGTGAAATTGGAGCAGCACTAAATGCTGCGACAATTGAACCCGAAGGTGACAGAGCCATATAAATGGAAGGAAATATTGAGTTGGTGACAATTGAATCCTCACCTGAGTGGGGAGGAACTTTGATTGAGGAAGAACAACCCGAGGAATAAGAAAATGCTAGAACTGGGGACATTCTTTCTACCTCAGCTATGAATCCTGATATTCTAGCACCACAAAGGAAAAGGAAGAGATCAATTGATGAAATTAAGATAACCCCACCAATAAGAAGGAAAAGAACTAGGTCATTTGCAGCAGTAGAAGCAGCAAGAAAAATATGGGCAACCTTAGAGGCACAGATTGAGTTCCCTACTCTTGAACCCAGGCCAATTGATGCCCCACAAGGGCCAGTTGAGGAAGAGCCCCAATTTGAAGGACTTCTGTTTGAGAATACACTATTAAAAGAGGAAGTCCAAATACTTAGAAGGGAATTGGAAAATTGGAAAGAAACCTGCAGGAAGCAGGGTGAAAGGAAAATGCACAAATTGGTGGAGGCTATGGACCAATTGGAGGGATCAAATTCCACTGAGCCTGGAAAGGAATAAGAGAGAGTGGTCTGTCCCACCTGTGGGGAAATCTTTAAGGAAGCAGGCCACAAGATTGTAATTTGGGCATGTACAACAAAACAGTATGCACCTACAATAGAGGGAGCTGCAGAAAAAGGAGATGCTGTCACACAAGAACCAACATCTTTGAATATTCTTGCTGAAGTTGCCACCAACTCTGGGATAGAGGAACCAAGGAATGAAATCATTCCTGACGGTGGGGACAAAGATTGTACTACAACTCCAGAATGTTCCCATGCCACAGAAATTATAGAAGTGGAACCACAAAGGAAAGACAATGATGAGATTGAACAGGGTGTTGTCACACAAGAACCACCATCCCTGAGTGTGCTTGTCCAAATGGCCGAACAGATGGGAGAAGAACTTGGGATTGAGGACACTCTGGATTTTAATAAAGAACTTTGTACTACAACTCTAGAATGTTCCCATGACATAGAAATCATAGAAGAGGAACCACAACAACAGGGAGATGAAGAAGTGAGCCAGGATGTTGTCACACAAGAACCAAAATCCTTAGAGGTTTCAGCAAGGACTCTTGAAATGCAACTAGAAGATAACCCTGAAGTGGATATCATCCCTGATATGCATTGGAGTGAAGATAAACAAGTCCAAACGCAATCCTCATGCGATACTGAAATCCTTGAGGAGCGGCTGCACACTGAAGAAGACATCCAATCTTAGCAGCAGAAGGACAAAGAAGACATTGTTACACAAGAACCAGTGTCTCTAGGAGTGATGGATGTGGCTGTTGAAGAAAATCCAGAGGAAGTTGCTGCCACACAAGAACCAGCAACTCTCAAAATAGCTTCAGATATGCAGGGTGCCCAAAAAGAAGACACTGCTACACAAGAACCAGTGTCTCTAGGAGTGATGGATGTGGCTGTTGAAGAAAGTCCAGAGGAAGTTGCTGTCACTCAAGAACCAACAACTCTCAAAATAGCTTCAGATGTGCAGGGTGCCCAAAAAGAAGACACTGCTACACAAGAACCAGTGTCTCTAGGAGTGATGGATGTGGCTGTTGAAGAAAGTCCATAGGAAGTTGCTATCACACAAGAACCAAAAACTCTCAAAATAGCTTCAGATGTGTAGGGTGCCCAAAAAGAAGACACTGTTACACAAGAACTAATGTCTCTAGGAGTGATGGATGCAGTTGCTGAAGAAAATCCAGAGGAAGTTGCTGTCACACAAGAACCAACAACTCTCAAAATAGCTTCAGATGTGCAGGGTGCCCAATGGGGCACATCAAGTGACAAGGTGAGGACTGAGCCCCTTACAAATTTCATTGACCTGGAATCGAACAAAGAGGAACATCATAAAGATGAAATCCTGAACCTTACAGTAGAAGTCTCAATTCTGAAAATGGACGTGATCAAATGGAAGAGACAGGTGGAGGAATACACGGGAGGGATGATTTCTCTTAGAGAGCATAGAAAGATTATCAGGGGATTGGAGGAGAATTGGGTAGAAGAATGTATGACCCAGATAATTCGAGAAGAAGAGCTATAGAGCAATTTGAGGGAGCTAAAAAAGTTCCAATTCATGCAGAGGGAAAAAGAGCAGATGTATGCTCTCTCTCAAGAACTCATGGACACCAGGATGCCTTCTTCCTCTTACCCCGTCTTCCTGTTTGAACAGTTTGTTTGGTTTAAGTTGAAAGCTATGAAAGAAGGGAGGTCATTTAAGATAACGACCTCAACAAATTTTTTGGAAACATTTTTTGGAAGTAATTTTGAAGATCAAAATTTGCTGTGTGAACTATACTTGCATGAGATGGCTTGCCCTCTGGACCGCCATTCAAATCCTATCCCTTTTTTAGGGGATGTTTAGCTGAGGGCTTTTGCTTCTTTTGTGAGCAATCATGCTCAATGGGAAAGGTCTTTTCAAACCTTTTCTCACAATGAAGCTCACTCTAACCTGTGGGTTCGAAGTGAGCCTCAGAATCCTGGTATTATTCTTGCTCGGTATAAGAGTTTGCTTTCATGTCCTATCCAAGCTCGGCACATAATGGAACTTTAGGAAGAAGTGATTTCTACGTGCACCAACAATATTTCCATACACCAACAAGCAGCATTAGAAGGAAGTAAGCATAGATGGCAGGCTACCTCTGCTATACTTAGAAGTCGAGACCCCTATTGTTTCAGGAATTTTGAACAGGCACTTTCCAGGGTCAAGGGCTATGTTGGATGTATTAGGGAATGTGGGGCTAATTGGTTGGGTTTGAAATTTAAATTCCCCCTCATCTGGTGGCCAACAAAACTGTATAGAGTGGACTTCTCACTAACTAAGGTAGAGGAGCAGTGATGCTGAAAATACTGGATTTCTCACAGAGGGTTCTTAGAGAGAGAAGGGGTGCATGAGTTCCCCTACAACTTCTCCTCTCTTCACGAACAGAGCTCAGTACAAGATTCTGATTCTGAATGATGGAGGTTGTTGCATGAGGACATGCAATAGGATAGTTGGGGGGATATGTTGAGCCTAGAAATGGCCTCTTTTAACCACCCTTAATTACCTCTTCTTCCCCTATCCTACCCCATTCAGGATACCAATCAGACATGTTATGCCCACTCTACTCTTCAAACTACCAAGGTATGACTGGTCATTTTTTTATTTTATTAATACTTATGATTGTGATAATTAAGGTTGTGTATCTCTCGATGTGCTAACATATTATGTTTTATAAAGGTAGTTTGAGATAAGTGGACTGCAAGAAAATTGGGATGAACAAGTATCGAAAATGATGGATATTCACTGCTCAAGCTGATCCTCAGCCATCCTATCATCACTCAAGGCATGCGGTTCCAGTGCGATATCTTGGACAAAGCTGTGACAAGGAAGCTACAACCGAATGCGCCAGATCTGGAGATCCATAGTACATTGCTAATCGGGTGTAGTCATAATCAGAAAATATCGCTACTCCTAGGGCGATTAACAGTTTTCCCGTGCTTTCTATTTTCTTATCATTCCACGTTTGTAATAGCTATTGTCATTTAGGGCACCTGAAGATAAGAGATCTTCATGGCTGCCCCATAATAGGATTAGATGTTATGATCCACATGGTATAAGTATGGAGAATTGTCTCGACCCAGGGGGTTGCTGAAGATATAATTCATTCAGTGTATTAGCTGTGAGGAGGGATTGTGTAATGACTCTGTCTTTTAATACAAGGGGTTACTTCTGATTTAAGGGTTTTTATGCCTGTTCAGCCAGCATCTCTATGTGAAGGCTTGGCCCACCTTCCATAGATATTGGTGAGTTAAATTAGGACTTTTTAATTCAATTGTCGTGTGATGTTATGTTAATTCTATTTCTTTCATAAGCAACTATGGTAAGTGTGGATTTACAGTGTGTTGTGATTGCATCCCCTAGAGATTTGTAGTGGCATAGTGTAACAGTCGACTGAGTAGGTAATCATCTTTTATGCAATTCATGTGGTAACTGTAAACAACTTTGTTCATCCTGAGGTCTTAGTTGTTGTTCCATGAATCTTTGCAACTTGTCTTCATTGTTATGATTGCTGAATTTCATTCCTGCACTTCAGTTTTCTAGAGTAGCCGAACTCAATCTTCGCATTTGAATTCCTAGATCAATATTCAAATTACGCTTGTGGTTTTCTAGAATAATCAGATTGGATAGGTGAATTAATCATTCAAGGATGTGAATAGGATTTCCTTTCATCTGCAATTGTAATTTAGATATGATGTTTATCTTTCCATTCTTTGATCAAAGCATAGCATAAAGTAATTGTGATTGCAGTGTTAGAAGATAAATGGGATTGCATAGATTCTTGGGATGAGCATAGTTGAACAGAGGATAGCATTGTTCAATTTCAGTGACTTTGTGTTTAAGCATATAATGTGCATTTTATCCTTGAAATACAAGATTTTCTCGGGTTGACAATAAATATTGTACACTCTGTACGTTGGTAGTAATTTACTTGCATATTGGGTGCTCGACACTTTTTTTTATCAATTGAGTGTACTTTGGATGGTTAAAAGGAATGTTGTTATACTCTTCAATCCAATTCAAATCTCATTATGTAATATGATTCTTCATAAATAACAAAAATCTGTATTTTCTATGTAAAAAGAAAAACAGAAATTACATTGTTCTATCATTATCTAAATAGCTATTAATAATTAGTTAAGACCATTTCTATCATACCAGAGATCTCTCTAAATGGTTCCCGCTAAGAAAATTGTATATGAGATTAATATTCACATGCTCAATCGTTTTTAGTATTAGTGTATAAGACATTATACCAATCAATTTCATTTTATAATCAAATTGGTTATGTCACACAATATACTCTAAAATTTTCTTATTACATTAACAATGTTAATGTAATACCATTTTTAATACTTTTGTTTTGGTAATTTTATTAAATATGTAATTGGAACAAGTAATTTAATTTTCATATGAATTTAATTCTAAAATTACGGGAGTTTAAAGAGTCATGGAGTTAATTCACATAAATTTGAATTTAGAGCAATAACTAAATCCTTAGCCTACTTTAGGAAGACAAGTGGCCAATAATAAAAGAAGTTAGTTGTTTTGCTATAAATAAAGTTCTAGGCAAAGAGAAAGGGGCATGCAAGAGAACTAAATGAGAAAAAAGAAATGAATAAGAGCGACCAGTGATCACCACAGGTGAAGGCTCTAAATTGAAATTGGTACAAATAGGAAGAAAGTTCTAGGACAAATAACTCCTTTTAATTACTGGTGGTAACTTAGGGCTACGCGAAGTGAATTCTAAATTCAAGGTTTTGGGAAAGGGGTGGAACTCTGTAGGCTTAAAGGTTTCCAAGTTCCTACCTTTGGGTGGTGCATGAGCTTGAACATCTCTTTTTCTGAATTGAACATATATGGCATCTACAAAAATTAACCCTAATGTATTTTGATATTTCTATATAAATGGTATGGGTTAAAGTAATTTCTTTTTATATTGGATAATTCTCCAACTATCTTTTTATTCTTATTCTTAACCCAAGTATGTGACAAAATAAATAAAATTAAACCTAATGTATTTTGATATTTCTGTACGAGATAAAGTAATTTCTTTTATATTGCATAATTCTCCAGCTATCTTTTTATTTTTATTCTTATTCCTAACCTATGTTTGTGGCAAAATTGTTAATAATGAATGAATACGTTTGATAGTATGGTTTTTTTCTTTATATTGTAGAGGATTAATAAAGATGTTTTATTTCTCATAAATGAATAGTTGTTACAAATAATATTGATAGTATTTTAATGAATAATTTGAACTAGTCCACTTAGGGTATGAACTCGACAATTCTATTTTTAGTCAATATCTTTTCTTTTCTTAACCTAGTAAATAGAAAAACGGATCATAAACTAATACATAAACAAAATATACTAAATTACAACTACGACCATTGTTTAGTAAACAAAAGCCACTAGGTGGCAATGTCCCAGACATTGTTAATAGTTGTTGTTTTAAGATGAAAGTTGTAGAAAGCAAATTAGTACAAATGCATAGATAATTTTTACTAAAAAAATGCAAATAATGGATTAAATCTCTTGTTACTTGATAAATGAGGAAGACAACACCCATATGGATGTACCTTTTTATTTTCCCTATATTTTCTATGGTAATCAGTTGACTTAAAAAGTTAAAATTAATGACTAAGTATTTCATATGGTAAGTCTATTACCCCTCAATTTCATTAACACACACTAGAGAATAATAATTGATTGATTATCTTCGAAACAAAAAGAAATTGAAGTTGCACCTCTCTACTTAGCTATTCTCCAACTTACATGAATGTAATTTATTCCATGGTTTGAACAATGCTGGATTTGAAATGCCAATACAAATGCTCAACAAAGAGAAAGTCCATTGTCTCTATATAATGCTAATTCCAACCAAGTTTCATGCCATGCTATAATGAAATGTTTAAACTCAATTCAAGTTCATTAACAATTCATCTACCATTATACACATATTCAAAAGTAGTGTAACATTAATGGAAACCAAATATGATTCTTTATTATAATAAATATGTCTTAATTTTAAATGTACAAAAATGACTCTTGCCACTTCATATATATATATATAAAGCAATTAATTAATAATAACAAAAGCCACATAATAGCATGTCTTTGCTTAATGGAGTAGCATTTTTTTTGAGTTGTGTGACATTAAGGATAGAAATGAGAAGACAATATTGAAAAACAATAGCACCATATTCAAATAAACATTGTAAAATACACACTACCATAATTGGCAAGCAAGATGCTTCTTAAATCACCCAATTTGGTGCAGAAACATCATACTACCATAACAAGCCAGCTACATTTCTCAAATAAAACAATTATGTGTTGAATTATTTTTATAGCTAATAGGACTAATTTTATGATTGGTGTCTTGATTTATAGTGTTATTGTATTACATCATAATAGTGTTTGTATTTTTATTAATTAGCAAGAAATTTAACTAAAAACTCTAGCAAACCTAAGTTGTAAAAACAACTCTATTTCATGTGACAAAACATGAATGCAAAATTTTAATCACTTCTTCCAATATATCCATAGACAATAACTTTAACCCATAAATGATAATTGATAGTAAAAAAATTATATTACTCTTATAACCATTTTAAGCTTGTGAAAAGTTTGGAAAAATTGAAATAACATGACGTTGAAATTGGCAACCCTTCTATTTATGGAATAAGAGGAGCTTGATAGTCATTCTCTTATTCTAAAATAGAGTAAAAAACAAGTATTTGACTTTACCTTAAAACAACTTGTTATAATTTGGGTATTTTATTTTTTATTTTTGGACAAATGGGATACATTAAAATGAGTACTATACAACTCTGACAAATGGGATGAATTAAAATGAGCAGTAATGGACAAGAGAGAGGATTTGAAGAATGAAGGATTATGTGAGACAATATCACTCAAAACGATCTCATTTTGACCATAAAGCTTGTCTCTTTGCACTTTCAAATAGTTTTTATTTGTAGAAAAATATATATTATTTTCTTTTCAATGGTGGATTAAACCTATAGCACGGGGACTTCACTTAGTGAACCTATCACATAGCACGTGCGATCGTGGGATATTAAAGAATACCCTTAATTTCAAGAGATATTGACCCAAACTCTTTTTGTTGAAACCCCCTCGCAATACTTAAAACTTCCTCCCCACCCCATTTTATACCTCAATCCTTATAAACCACCCTACCCACCCTCACCTTAAACCCCTCATTCCCCCAATACCTGCAATATATTGGTTTGATTTTTTATAATTTTAAAACCCACAATATGAACTAACGTGATAGGATATTGGTAAACAAGTGAAGACCCTGTGACCTATAGATATTTAAAAGAGAAGGACATAAATTTCAGAAATTAGCTTGTCATTTCAGAAATAAAAGTGAGTACCTAGAAGATAGAAATAAAAATTTCTTTTACAATTATTCCAGAAATTAGTTTCCAAGATTTTTATAATAATCTTGAATAAGTTTTGAATGCCAATCTTCATCAACATAAATTAGTTTCCAAGATTTTTATCATAATTTGGAATAAATTTTGAATGCCAATCTCCATCAACGACAAAATTTAGTAATAACATGAATGTTATTTCCATGCACGTTCTGTATATATGTTTCTTTCACATAAATATAAAAAATAGTTTCAATGAGTGGTTAATATATATGTAGATTATTCATCTATGAACTCTGAATTTGATACCAAGTTGATTAATGTAGTTCATGCTTATCTAGAGCTTCTATAGTATTAAGGTATAATCTCTGAACTAATTATGACTCGCAGCAGTGTGATAAATAAGCCTTAAGATTTAGAAAGGGAGAAAGGAAGCTTACTTATCTTTCTTTGCTCATTACTAATTTGATAGCTTTCTACAATTTCAGTGCACCTTCTTTTATTTCAATTTGTTGGGGGTTACATATCTATTAATTATGAAACAATTTCATCACAGTCATCAAACGCTAGCTCAAATAGAAGTTGACACCCGTATTCAGAATCCTTTCCCCTCTATTTTGGAAAATTCCATATATATATATATAGCCCACATTTCCTTCCTACATGTGCAAGAATATATTGTCTACTATAGAAATGATTATTGATAATGAAAAAGACGTGTTCTGGTGGGCTTCTCACTTACTGTATTCAATTATTCAACACATTTTTTAAGCTCTTGGAAATGACAATTAATCATATCTGAATATTGAAAATGGAGTGGCTGGAGTACCCAGAGAAAAAAATATTCAGAGATGACTATTCAAATAACATATGTTGATTTAATTTTAAATTAAAAAAAAACTTTAAAAATAACATAATTCTATATTAAGAAATATAATTGTCTTTATTTTCTATATTTATAAATTAAATTTGCAAAATAGATGACTATTCTCCAATTTATGTTAATTTAATTTTAAATTACAAAAAAAAAACTATTAAAAAACTAACATAATTCTATATTAAAAAATATGATTTTACCATTTTTTCTATTTTCTATGTATAAAAATTAAATTGAAAATAAATATATATTGATTCTTCAAAAGTTGCATCACAAAGAGAAATACATTCTCAATCTAAAAAATTCCTCATTATTTAATTCAGTGTGATTATTCAAGTCTAAAAACCATGCCCATTCTATTTAGACCATTTACTACCCCTTTACAGTACAGGCTAGAAAGACCTATCCCTAGATTTAATTCATGATTCACTTACTTATGGTGCCCTATAAAGAATATGCAATATAAAATCCTTGTCAAAAGTGCATAAGGTGTCTCTTAAGAATATATTATAAAAGAAAGTAAAATAAATCTTTAATATATTAGAAAAGGTCTAATTTTTAAACCTCTCACATTCGCATGGTGCATATCATTACTAGCTGATTCAGTGCTTCAAACCATTATCCTCTTTCTATCCATTGAATTTAATTAATTAGCCGTAATTAAATTATCTTCTCTAAGTTTTATCTTTTGTGTAATGAGTTTTATCTTTGTGTAATTCCTGGCTTTAATTTGGTTAATCCGCAAAAAAACCCATAATATGAAATAATATCTAAACTCTTATCAAATAATTATTGGTTTGGGCTTTAATAAACCCTTTGAACTTTTGGTCCTCCCTTATTTATCATTCAAGATTGGAGCTGTTTCTTAAAATAAGATTAAACATTACTGTCTCGGCACTGTTGAAATTAAACATTAATGTCCTGGTACTGGTTGGCCCTTCTCCATTTCTTTTTATCATTAAATATGGAAGGACTCACATTTATTAAATATGGGAGGATGGACATTTAATGGGCTTAAAATAAAATTAAACATTGGTCTTGTAGCACTCATTGCCAGTTGGCTGAGATTCACGTTGGGCGAAATGGCTGGTCAACCGAGATGCTACAATGCCTTGGAGACTCGAGGGGATTTTGTTCAACTACCCCCCACAAATAACATTGAATAGTTTTCGACTCTTTTCCAATACACGATCATAGAAATATAAAAATTATATCAACAAATTTACACCATTTTATTCCTAAATCGTGTGTGAAGCAACGCTACGAGCCATTGATGGTTTTACAGAGGGAGATCAATTTGAAGAAAAGGATATGGGACGTTTTATGGATCCATCAAACATAAGTATGGCTATTTTAGGTGTTGTTGTATTGATCATAGTTTCTCGTATATTTGGCGTTGGCTTCACATTAGAAAGTAGAGAATTAGCAGTTCCTACATTGTTCATATTTGGGGATTTAGTTGAAGATACAGGGACAAACAACTACATACCCAATTCACGTGCTCGTGTGGATTTTCCACCTTATGGTTGCACTTTCTTCCATCGCCCGACCGGTCATTTCACCAATGGTTGAACTGTATTTGACTTTATAGGTACCACTGTATGTTTTTTTTAATAGTAACTAACACTCATTCATGAATTTACATACTCTCATTTTTTATTCTTTATCGTTTTGTGGTGCAGCAAGTATGCTGAAGATGGCGTTTTCGCCTCCGTATCTAAAGGAAGGAGCAGACTTCTCACATGGCGCTAATTTTGCATCCGGGGGAAGCGGATTTCTTGACTCCATAGGCGAACTCCTGGTCAGTTTTAGATTCCCCAAATCTTGTAAGCGCCTTAAAATTTTTTCCAACAAACAATAGAAATTACAGATTTTGTAGATTAAATTCACCAGATTGGGACAGAAAATAAACCTGAAAGTCAAAAAATTCCCTAGTGAGACAACTCGTTGCTCTCCTATTTCTCACACACAATCTTCATTTTCTTATTCTGTTCTGTTGGCTTAGTTGTTTGGTTTTGGTTTTCACCTACAGACTTAGAAGGACGAGGAGGAATACCAATTGCTTGCTTGCTCTTTACCTGCAGACTAAGAAGAGGGATGGAAGGCCAGTGACTGAAGAAGTTAGTCACTTTGTTTACTGGCACGATGGAAGAAGTCGCCCTAAATTTCATAACTTAGAATGACTCGCAATACATTATGTGAAAACATACAAAACAAATAATCTCACCTAAAATGAAACCTCATGGAAGTTCAAGCTTCTAGCATAAATATTGCAGAGTTTCATTATGAGAAAACATACAAAAAAAATAATCTGACTTGAGGTTTGGATGGAATATTCTGGCTTTAGGGCCTAAGCTACAGTACAGAGTCGCTACTGAGTTTATTGTTCTTTCCCTCCAACAATAAGCAAAAATACAGACATTCAAAGCATTCGATAAAAGGAACCTATTATTTCCTTCATGACCAGAACAGTCTGCATTGCTAGCATCCGTAGTATCTACGTCGAGTACCTATTTTTTTCTAACTTATTTCAACCGCTCCCAAGGCTTGTTGAAACTGAGAGCATATTGAAGGGACCTTTACCAACTCTGTCACTAGTGTTGGGATCCTTGCGTTGTTTATCTAGCCTGAAATAACACTAGAGTTAGATGAAATAAAATTTGACAAATTACTTGGAAGTTCAAGCTTCTAGCATACATATTGTAGATCTTCCTGCGAAAACATACCAAACAAAATATAATCTCACCTGAGACGAAAAGTCATGAAAGTTCAAGCTTCTAGCATAAATATTACAGAGCTTCCTCGAAAAGTCAAAAACTAAAACATTGAATGGATTAAAAAAAACACTCATGAGCTTGCCACACTATGTAGACTTGGTGAAATTCCATGCAAATTTCCAGGTTACACTCAACCACTTAACCATGCTCCTGCATGTCATTGATAGCCTCCCACACTATGTAGAATTGGTGAAATTCCATGCAGCTTTCCACGTTACACTCAACCACTTAACCACGCTTCTGCATGTCATTGATTGTCGGGTTCCATCAACTGCAGTGATTTTCAAGGTGTCAATACAAATCATTAGAGGAAATTTGAGGTCTAAAATGGGCCTCCTAAGGAAAATAATAAAATAATAGTTATTAATGTTGGAGGAAGAAAGAAAAAACTACTTTTTGTGTTCGTATTTTCGACATATCTCCCTGTGTTTTTACTCAAATTCTAAGTGGGAGAGTTCACTGGATGTGGAATTTGATTATGCATGCAACGAGTACCCACCCTGCATACTTCTGATGGACCCCTGTACCCCAAAAACAAGAAATATCTGAAAAAACATGATGATGATGTCATCATCATGTTTTTTAGGTATTTCTTGTTTTTGGGGTAGCGGGGTCTGTCAAAAGTATGCACTGTGGGTACTCGTTGGACGCGGAATCAAATTTTGCATCCAACGAGCTCATTAGAGGAAATTTCAACTCAAAATGGGCCTTTTAACTTTTATTCAAATTCCATGTCATCATGTGTTAGCTAATGAAATTGCTTTAAATTTGAAATACCGTATAGGTCTTAAACACCTTTTAATATAAATTTGGGGATAGGTATCATAAAAAAAACTAATTTTTTTGTTTGTATTTTTGACATATCTCCCTGTGTTTTTTACTCAAATTTTGATCGGGAGAGCTCGTTGGATGCGGAATTAAATTCCGCATCCAACGAGTACTCACTCGGCATACTTTTGGGGTAGCGGGGTCTGTCAAAAGTATACCGAGTGGGTACTCGTTGGATGCGGAATTTAATTCCGCATCCATCGAGCTCTCCCGATCGAAATTTGAGTAAAAACACAGGGAGATACGTCAAAAATACAAACAAAAAAGTAGTTTTTTTCTTTTCTTCCTCCAAAATTAATGAATATTATTTTATTATTTTAACTATTATTTTATTAGTTCATTTTAGGAGGCCCATTTTGAGTTGAAATTTCCTCTAATGCTTCCACTCAGAATTTGAGTAAAAACATAGGGAGATATGTCGAAAATATGAACAAAAAAAGTAGTTTTCTTTTATGACAAATATGTCAATTCCACCATTATGGTTGACTAATTTTATTGAAATTCTATTGGTTCTTGAATTCCAACTCACAAAATTTATTGTTAGCGCGTTTTCTTATAAGGCCCATTTTAGACCCCAAATTTCCTCTAATGTGTAGGTTTGTTAGGGTGTCAGAGCCAAGGGTAAAATGTAAAGGTAATTTCACAAGAAGACCATAATCAATTTATTTGTGTGTAAATTCATAGCATAAAATATCATAGTTGAAATTTATAAAAAAATGCAATTCATGTGGCATAAGTGCCAAAACTCAATTGATTATGTAATTCCCAACAAGGTAGGGAATAATAATAATTATCTTGCCATCAATACCTGTAATACATTTTTCTTTTATATTTATTCAATCTGCCTCTAGATAGATAATGTAAACATGGCTAAGCAAGATAAACTTAAACATGGCTAAACAAGATAATGGAATCGAACTTTAGGATGGCCATGATAGTAAGATATAAAATATTTATTCAATTTCTGAGTGGAATATATCTTTGGGGTACAATAGTTTCTCCATAGGGATAACTGGGATAATTTGTTTTATACATGGCAGGACATTAATTGTGATTAAACCTGTGCATTTATTAAATCCATCTACTCAGCAGCCACAATAGCTCAGTGTCTCGATTCTGGAACTATTTAGCAGTCACAGTTAAGAAAATGCAAAAGAGGGAGACATGTATTTTAACCACTGAGTGGAGTAATACCACTTGCACATGCTATTGCAGATACTATTATCCATGCTAAATTTTAGCCACACTTTATAGCATTGCTGATATCAGCCACGCCGTCGGGTCTTGGGGCATAGAAACCAAAGACAATGCCATCTCCACTAGACCAATAATAATCTAAAAAAATAGACATTTAAAAATTTTAAAAAATAAAAAATATTAAAATAATACACAACCTTATTCTAAATTTCATGTTTTTTTTTAAATAACTACAAATTACACCAAATAATAGCTGTGAGTGATTCATATAAATCCCCTTGTCGGGGACATAATAAAATACTTGGGAAAAGATATCTCTCAACTTCATTGTTTATTGCTATCATCAAAAGACATTATATTAAGAATTCGTTTATACCAACCATTATTTTATGGAGTGAAATATTCAGTATTAGACTTGTTCTGGTTTGGAGAATAAAAACATCCTTTCAACAAAACAAAAAGAACCCATTGAAGTTACATTATACATAAACAAAACTAAAACCTGGACAAGTTCAATTACATCATTCATAGTATTCAGTGAATCAATTCTACTTAGGGTATTTAAAAATAAAACAAACATCTCAGCTATTGAGTTCCACGATCACTTGAGTCATAGGGATGAGCTGTAAAAACTTGCTTAAAATTATTTCTCTCTGGAACTAGCGTTGATTATGAAACTCTATAGTTATATGTACCCATTATTCCTTTGCTAGAAACTAGACTGAGAGGTAAACAAGGACTTACCGTCGCAAATGTTAAACTGGATCAATAGAAAGTCTATTTGTAGATAATATTCTATTTGTTAAACTATAGAGAAAGATTGAATACGATGGAATTATAAAGGAGATGAATATTTACCTCGGTTCAATTTGAGTTCTCCCAAGGAATCAAATGCAACTGGTTGGCACAATTCCTGTAATGGCCTATCATGTCCCCATAATTTTGGACATAAAAGTGTTGACCATGCCCAACACATTGGGGGGTCAAAGATGCATTAATTACCTCACCTAGGGAATTTTGTCCAAATATTATTTATGAGGCATTAATTATTTAGCATGGGAGAATGTTGCTAAATAAACATTATTGAGGCATGTATTTAATTTTTATTTCCATTAATTAATTATTGTGCAAATAACATGTGGAATTG
This sequence comes from Pseudotsuga menziesii, assembly GCA_001517045.1. Classification (NCBI taxonomy): domain Eukaryota; kingdom Viridiplantae; phylum Streptophyta; class Pinopsida; order Pinales; family Pinaceae; genus Pseudotsuga; species Pseudotsuga menziesii. The sequence continues at coordinate 268,791 of LPNX010680513.1, forward strand.
AGCTTGACATGTTAGGAACAAGTGGCAAGCCAACTTGCCAAGGGAGGACATTAAGAAAGTGGAAACTCCTTGAAAAAAACAGTCAAAGAGAAAAGAGAAAGTGCCCAAAAGCTATGACAAAAGATGTCATAATAAAAGAAGGAAATTCAGAAAATCTATCATAGGGAAAAGTAGGAAAGGAGAAAAAAGTTGTCATTGACAAAAGTAGCAGCTATGGGCGTAAGGAGGGATCAGTTTCCAAGTTGGATGAATGACATGGATAGGGAAACATGTCCACATGGTCCTACATTCCAATTTCCTTAAGGAGCGCGCATATGTGGCTAGGGTTAGGGATTCTAGGTGGTTGACTTACCCTCACAGGTCACCATTGGCATCTACTTGCTAAACATGTCACCTAGAGTTATATTAAAGAACATGTCAAGATAATTAACACAATTGGGTTAGTGTATGTTTAGTAAGTGATTGAAGCTAAGCTTCATTTCTGAGTGGCGAGCCTCAGAACCTTGGGTGATGTGCCCCAAGTCCATTGTTCCCCTTCTCCCATCTTCTTCCCACTTCTATTGCAGGTCTAATTGAAGCTAAGGAGAATATTTCATATATGGAAAGAGGTTTTTTTCATGGGTTTATGTCTCTTTTATTCCATTATCATATCACATTGGAGAGCTTTGAGGCCTCCTATCAGTGACATCCCTTCCTCTTTTCTCCTTCTCTTTATTCTATTAGCTTCTAGCAATTTTGGAGCTATGTAATGGAAATTTCAACATATATATTATTTCATATGTATACTAATGTCTAATGTACTATTCAATATCATATTCATAACACCTTCAAGTCATTCCTAAAGTTTGTGATATTCAAAGATCGACTTTCTTGGGTTTCCTAGCTCTAGAGTCATAATTTTGGAGTTGTGATATGAGAGGTGACCTATGTGAATATTTTGAGAATTATTTCTACCCTAATGGTCCTGATATGTTATTATTTATAGTATTTTAAAGTTTCATAACATTCTGATATGTTTTGACCAATTTTTGTATCAATCTTTTACACCCTACCTAGAATTCATGGCTAAAATGACTAGTTTTCCAATTTGAAGCATTTTATGTACCTAAGAAAGTCCATTTATTTAAATTTATATTCTAAACATTATTTAACACCATAATCATAACATTCCATTTTAAAACTAGATTCCAATACCTCTCTTATTGCCTTTGGAAAGCACTGAATCTTGACTAGTTGCACAGTCCTAGTAACTAGTTTTCATAGTCCCACCCTTAATCAGCCTTGTGTCTGTAAATAATTGTTTAAAAACTGAATATATCTTTATATACATGTCTTATAACCTTATTACCAATCCAAATTAGTCCTCCAAAGCCTCTGGTCGAAAGGAATGAACTGCTCTTCCTAGTTTCATGGTTGGGTGGCCGAGAAGCGTAGGAGTAGGTTTCCGTGGAGAGGATTCTAAAACCTAAATGGTTCTCAATATAAATGTGTTAGGGAAGAGGAAACTAATTTTCTGAAATTTACCTTTGGTTTCTTACCTTTCCTCCTACCATGCTTGCAATTTTCTCAGGAAAACACCTTCATTTTCCTAGACAGAAATTTCACTAAAAGTGTTTCAAGTTCATAGAAGAATTTTTATTTAATTTGAAAAAAATAAATATCATGATATGTATATCATATCAGGTATATTATAGTGGTATCAAATCTCTTTCCTTGGATAATCCTGTGGAAATAAATCTCTCAGTAAATAATTTTGTAGCCATGTCATACTATGAGGATGACTATGATGAACCGTATGAAGAATATTGTAGAAGATATGAAGAAGAAGAAATCCTGTATGTTGATGGAGGCCTACCAAAACATGAATATGATGAAGACAATTGGAAATCAGATGGGGAATAGATCAGATCTGATTCTCCAATGGTTAAGAAAATTTTGACATAGATTATTGAAGCATGTGAGAATATGTCTCACTTCTACGAGGACTATCTAGCTTTGGGTATTAATATTTGTGCAAACCTCTCATTTGGAGATTATATTTATTTCAAGTACGGATTCTGGCCGAAGCATGATTATATGAGCATTCTTTCAAGAGCAGCAATCTATCCAGAGAGGAACCAAGTTGTTCCACTTCTCTGAGAAAAGAAGAAGAAGAAGGAACCAAAGGTGAAGATTCCTCCAAGCCATTGGCATGTTCAAGATTTAAGAGTTTGTTTGGTTTTCTTCAAACAGAAATTCTTAATATTGTGACATGAGTATTAATAAAGATGAAAAAGTATCAAGTTGCTTGGAGGAGAATAGAAATGAGGTAGAGGCATATATCCATGAAGTGGAGTGCAATTCACTGCATGGAAAAAGAAAAGGAAGATGAATACACTTCCAGTTTATTTGTGGGTGATCTCCAGCTCACTACTCAAGGTGTTGGTTCATGTATGGGTGGTGATATATATTTTGGATCATATCCAAAAGAGGCACAAAAACTAGATTTACTGTCATGTTATGAGCCACATAATGAAGAATAAAACAAAGCCACACCGTGTTGATGTATTTGTAACTTCGGAATGTATTCACTTATATATTTCATATATTGTATTTGATTGTACCCCGATGTTCCTATCGGAAGAGTCATTAATATAATAAATTCATGTAAAGTCAATGAGATTAACCATCCATTATAAGTTGGGGCAATATTCCCCACAATTGAGTTAAGGTTAACCCTCCTTACTAATCGAGGGGAAAAGTCCCCACAGTTAAGGGGCACTAGGGTTATTATATTGTCCTAGAGATGTCGGCCCTGTTAAGTAATTGTCAAGTCGAAAATTAGTATAAATAGAGAGTAAGCCTCTCTATTTGTCACATTCACTCACTCAACTAGGGCACATGAGTAAAAGAGGAAGTGCTCACACAAGTGAGAGAGAGAACAGATGTTGGAGATCATCTTTTTGTCTTTGGGTTTTACTGCTTCCATTGGTGCTCATTCTATCTCTGAGGAAGTTGCGGCGTTTTCTCCCTTATGGTTTCCCTATGGAAAATATTTGTGTCTCTTGTCTCTTGTGATTATTGTTGTGGATGTTATTCTCTCAGATAAGATCCTAAGATCATATTTCTTAAATGATAAAAATCTAGCATGGTATCAGAGCTAACCTGAGAAGAAGACACTGTGCAGCTATAGAAGTTAGTGATTCTTAATTTTTCAGTCTCTCTCCACAATTCATCAACAAAAGGAGGCTAGGCTAACTCTCCATTGAAGGGCGCATCTTTCTGTCAAAGCAGAATTTGATTCCAGGCATTTTCAGTTTTTTGCTGCAGGAAATTAGGGCTTTTTATAGAAGAGGAATTTTTGAGTGAGCCCAGCATAGGATTTATCTCCTCATCAAAATAGAATTTTAGAGACCAAGGTTTATATTTTTGGTTGGGTAAAACTACGGGAAATTCAAACCCTAATTTGACCCCAGGCCTGAAAAACCCTAAAATACTAAAACTGGTAGTTTTGGTACATTCGCTATATCTAGGGATTGAAGAAGTATTAGGGGATGAAATTTTCACATGCCAAAGATAAAATCCTGATGTACCATTTGAAAAAATTTAAGCCTCATATTCACTATATTCTAGGAGATATGATTCCTCCAAATTAGGGTTCTAGCCTCTTCAAGAATTCATCCCTAAATAGGACACCTAGGAAAAATTGCTATATCTCGGGCTACGAAGTTCCAAATGAAATTTTGCAAGATATTCCAGATAGGGCACGAACTTTAATTTTTGTGGTAAAATTTTCAGACCTTGATGATGAAACAGGGACATGTGGCAGTCTGTATGCGTTCGTTATGCTAAATAGTCTTGAAAGAAGCCACCTTGGGAAAAATCTCATAAGTCACAATGTAAGAAACCAATTCTAGTCAAACCTATGGTGTTGGAAAGAGGATAGGAGAGGATATCACAGTGTGAATTTTTATACATAGAGGAGTTATACTTTCATATATACTACAGAAATAAGATCAAGAATTTCTGCAAAAGAATTTGGAAAACTAGGGCTTCCTGTTTCGGGAGCGTCCCTCCATTGTTTTCAGAAAAGGAGAACATTGGATAGCTCGCCTTGAAGAGGTGCATCTTTCTATCCAATAATATCAGAAATATTCTAAGTTCTAAAAATTAGGGTTTCTATGAAAAACCCTAAATCAACCAGCTTCGAAACCAGGATGGACACCTCAAATCAGTAAGATCTAATATTTTGCTATTTACATTTGAGGTTCTCATTCTAAAATGACTAATCACACCAGCTTGATGACAATATTGGTGAAACTGACAACTTCCAAGCATGGAAGTATTGGATCTCACTGGTTCTTGAAGAAAATTAATTGGACACCTACATAAGTAGAGAGATTCTATTTCCAGAGGGAGATGAGGCTAAAAGCCCTACACAAGAAGAACTTAGTCAAGGCCAGGAAGATCATTGCTAATTCAATCAAGGATCAGCTTATGCCACAAGTGTTTTCCCTAAAGAAGCCTAAAGAGATGTTTTATTCCTTGACCAACCTATTTGAAGGGAAGAACATAAATCAGAATATGACTTTGAGAAAAAATTAGAAGAAGAAGTGGAGAATGTAGAAGTTGTGATAACCGCCTTGAATGGCCTCCCAGGATCATGGGATTCATTCATTCAAGGAATGTGTGCTAGAAGGAAGCGATTACTTTTAGTGGACTATGGGAAGAGAATACAAAAGAAGAAGCTCGACTCATAATAAGAGGAAAGAAGATGGGAGCAACTGAAGATCAAGCTTTCATGATTCAAAGAAGATACCTCAAGCGATGAGGAATATGAAGAACTCAATTCTTGAAGAACCTCTTATCCATCTTAAGCATTTGGATAAGAAATGAAGTTGTTATGAATGAAGAAGATGATGAAGTTGAAAGAAGGAGTCTACCCACAAAACAAATAAAGATAAGTATTCAATTTTCATTTCATGATATTGTTTTATTATGCATTTGTTTTATTATGCATGATATAATGTTTGCATTAATGACAGTATACTACTGATATGCATGTGATAGGTAAGTAGCTCATGGTGCTATACAACTCTCCATTGCTAGGTATCTAGAATGAATCATATTTGCTGACATATTGGATTAGTGCACAATCTCAATAATGTCTTGGTAGATATGGAAGGCATCTAGAAAGTTTCTGTGAGATATGGATGAAGGCAGTATTGGATAAAATAGTTGCATGATTATATCTTTATGCATCAGAATTTTCCATTGTGAATATTACTTATGAAATGTTTCTAACCATACAAATGCATTTGACTTGTAGGAAAGATCGCGTACAATCACCTACAAGAAAAGAAGGATGAGACTTGTTTCAAAGAACAAGTGACAACATTTCAAGAAAGAATCCAAGATGAAGAATAATATGACAATAATTTCAAAGAAATAAAGAGGCCTTAGATGCACTCTAGTTATGTGACACTATTGAGCAACATCATTGATGTAGAGCCTTCCAACTATGAAGAAGTATCCAAGAAGAAAGGGAAGGAGATTACCAGTTCAAGAAGAATGATGTCTAGGATGTAGTATCAAGACCTGAAGGGAAGTCCATAATGTTTTCCATATGGATATACAAAATCCAACATGCAGTAGATGGCAACATCACGGGATACAAGGAAATATTCGTAGCACAAGGCTTCTCATGGAAAGAAGGCATAGACTACGAATAGACATTTGCAACCACTAGAAGTTAAGACACATGATAGGAAGAATCATGTGTGCAAATGAAAGAAGGCCTTGTACGAGATCAGAAGACACCCATAGGATAAAACATACATGAGGAGCTTGAAGATCACCTATAGTGATGAAGATCTTAACCTTTGCTACAAGGTTGAAGATGAAATCCTATAGAGGATGACAAGCTCACAGATGGGTGCGAGAAGAACTTTTGAAAAGGTTAAAGATAGAGGATCTTGGTATCCAGTGACCCTAGATGGACACATAGAATATTAGTAGCAAAGGGAGCTACTTGTCACTCCAGTACAGAATGTTTCAATGCATAGAGTACGAAAGACAGAGGGAGAATGGTGCTCCACTTTAGAGGGAGTGACTGCAAAAGATCCTGAGGTTTGACATGGTACAATAGAATGGACAACTTATTGATGGCTCTAGGCTTTACCTATATTATAGCATATTCCAACCTTTTCTTTAAGGTTGAAGGTGGAATACCAGTGATGCTCCTGTTATATGTTGATGAATTGTTCCTAAAAGGAAAAGAGGAACTCATTAAAGTTGCAAGAAGAGGAAGCTTTCAAGGCATGTAGGTATGGAAAAATGCAGATGAAATCTCCCTAGGTCAAGGAAAGTATGCAGTAGAGATCCTAAAGAGGTTCAAGATGATGGAATACAAGGCCATGACCACACCTGTGGCATCGAACCTGAAGCTATTGAGTGATGCTTCATCAGAGCCGGTTGATGCTACGATGTATCATCAGATGATTGGGTCATTGATGTACCCGATGAATACAAGACTAGGTATTTGCTTTGCTGTGAACACATTGAGACATGTTCACCTGATGGTTTCAAATCATGCAGTGAGGTACCTGAAGGGTATAGTTGAGTATGGGCTCTAGTATGAGGCGAATCAGTAGATTAACCTGGAGGGTTATGTATATTCAAATTGAGCAGTCAATTCCATTGATAGGAAGATCACTTCGAGGTGATGCTTCAATATGAGATCGGGTGTGATCTCTTGGTTTAGAAAGAAGGAGTCCTGCATGGCACTGAGAACACTCGAGGAAAAATATATTTCCACTTGCTCGGCTATCTGGGAGGTAGTATGTCTCTTTTGAAAACTACTATTTGATTTCATTGATCTGACTTGCATTTTCGTATGATGTAGAGAGGAGCAGTGAAGCTCCAGTATGTGATCTAGATCGAGATCTCTCGAAAGTGGGAGTTCTATCATATCTAGTGAGATAGGTTGTCTGAGCATAAAATCATGGTGAATCTTGTAGGTTTCTTAGACGTAAATGGTCATGTAGGTTGCCCTCAACTGTAATCAGTCTTGATGAACATCATAGGTTATCCTTGGACTTAATCATCCGTGATGTGATTCTATGCTAGAAATGGCCAAAATGAAGTTCGAGTACTTCAAGGAGAAGTTTGGTGTTCTCCAGATCGAGGTTCCCTCCAAGGGGAAGATATGAGTCCGTGTGCCTTTCTGACATGGTGGTAGGTAGGGCCTCCCATGGTCAGATATAAGTGAAGACCCATTTATGACATGGTGGAAGGCTAGGCCTCCCATGGTAAGATGTATGTACATAGCCTTTATGACTAGGTCATATGTAAGTGCAGAGCCTTTCTGACTAGGTCAGATGTAAGAGCAGATCCTTTCTGACATGGTGGCAGGCTGGGCCTCCCAAGGTCAGATATAAGTGTTGAGCCTTTCTAACATCATGGTGGATGTGTTGCTCCCATGGTCAGATGTGAGTGCTGGGCGTTCCTGTCTGGCATGGTGGTCGATGTGTTCCTCCCATGGTCAGATGTGAGTGTTGGGCATTCCTTTCTAACATGGTGGTGGATGTGTTCCTCCCATGGTCATATGTAAGTGTTGGGAGGGCCTTTCTGAGTGGTTCATATATAAGCATTGAAGAAGATGAAGACCTACGTGAAGGATAGGCCTACAACCAGCATGAAAAAGGGCTAGCTCTATACAACTTCCTATGATGAGTAGAATCTAGAGATAATGCCAGTTGATCGAGATAACGGAAGAAATCATGATGATGATCTAGTGATGATCCATCCTTGATGATGATCAAGTGATGATCCAACTTTGATGATGATCTAGTGATGATACAACTTTGATGATGATCTAATTTCGATGATGATCCAACTTTGATGATGATCCAGTGATTATCCAGACTTGATCCAAAGAAGAAGACTTGTGCTGATAAATTGTGTCAAGAGAATAATTTCCTAGCTAAGAGGGAGTGTTGATGTATTTTTAAGTTCAGAATGTATTCACTTATGTATTTCATATATTGTATTTGATTGTACCTCGATGTTCCTATCGGGAGAGTCATTAATATAATAAATTCATGTAAAGTCAATGAGTTTAACCCTCTATTATAAGTCGGGGAAATAGTCCCCACAATTGATTTAAGGTTGACCCTCCTTATGGATCAGGGGACAAATTCCCCACAGTTGAGGGGTACTAGGGTTATTAGACTCTCCTAGAGATGTCGGCCCTGGTAATTAATTGTCAAGTTGGAAATTAGTATAAATAGAGAGTGATCCTCTCTATTTGTCACATTCACTCACTCAACTAGGGTGCATGAGTGAGAGAGGAAGTGCTCACACAAGTGAGGGAGAGAACAATGGTTGGAGATCATCTTTCTGTCTTTGGGTTTTACTACTACCATTGGTGCTCATTCTATCTCTGAGGAAGTTGCGAGGTTTTCTCCTTTATGGTTTCCCCAAGGAAAATATTTGTGTCTCTTGTCTCTTGTGATTATTGTTGTGCATGTTATTCTCTCAGATAATATCCTAATATCATATTGCTTAAATGATAAAAATCTAACACACCACTTGGGTGTGAAGCAAAAATTTTGGTGGAAGAGTAGGCCACCATAGTATCCGTACGGGAAGATGGTAATGTTAAGAAGATGGATAATAAAAGCTCTGATTTTTGTAGCAGCCATGTACACCTTCAACCATATGATCCATGATAGGATGGAAAGAATTCACTTCCATATGAGGACTGCAAGATGAAGGACAATTGTGAGGGAGATGAATTTTCTCCTAGTTTACCTGTTACTGAACTCAAAATCAATGCAGAGGAGGGCGATACTTCCAATGATGATAAGGGATCTTTTGGATCAGATCCAAAAGAAGAAAAAAAATAATATCTGAAGTCATTATTTGAACTTCCCACTGAAATGGAAGACAAGGCCCCACTAGTTGGGTATGAAATAGGAAAATTGAAGGAGAAAATTTTGATATAGAGAGAGGAGCACACTTCATAATTTTGGAATCATTTGCATAATGATGAAGCTGAAATGAAAGAAAATGAGATTCTCTCTAATTTATGTCCATATCACATGTCATTCCAACCTTCAGAGATACCCTCCACTGCACGTCATGGAAGTGATTTTGCAGAAAATTCAAAGGCTGACTTGTATGCCGAGAATGAGTTTTGTGTAGTGGATCCATGCCACAAAAAAAATGGTCATGTATGTCAGTTATTAGAAGAAGAGACCTTGGTGGAGGATATTCTTTGTGAGACACATAATTTGAGTGGATCGCTAAAGGAGGAGAGAAAAAATCTTATGGAAGACATGAAAACATTTGTTGAAATCAATGCCTTGGTGGCAAGATGTTGCTGGAAAGCTTCTGGTGGAGAGATGGAAGGAGAAGCTTTTATGGGGGAGTGCATAGCACTAAAAGAAGGCATGGCCAAGATGAAGGAGAACTATATGAAATTACTTTTTTACAGAGATCATCTCCTCATGACGGTTGAGATGTACCATAGTGCACTCAAGAAGGAAGAAGAAGAACCAAAGAGGCTTGCTAATAAGTTGGAGATCACTAGTGAATTATTGAAGAGCACACAAAGATTCCTTCAAGAGTCAAAGTTTTAGATTGGTAAATTTCAAAGGGATTTGAAGGTGTCACCCCTTTCATGTTGCATGGAAGGAAATGTTTTGGGGTTAATGGAGGAACCTCATGTGGAGGACAACCATGAGGAAGGAGCATATTTGCAAGTGTTTGTGAAGAGCCATGATAAAGAGTATTTTGGCCAAGCACATGTGGGTATATAGAATGGCATAGAGGAGTTATTAGCTATGGGAAATATGGATGAGGACATTCCAACTGAATCGGCAAGGAAAGCTGATCATTTATTCATGGATCGAGTAAATAAAAATATCACAGAAATAGAGGATCAAAGATGTGCTAGAATTGCTTGCACCAGTCATTAGAGGAAATTTCAACTCAAAATGGGCCTTTTAACTTTTATTCAAATTCCATGTCATCATGTGTTAGCCAATGAAATTTCTTTAAATTTGAAATACCGTATAGGTCTTAAACACTTTTTTAATATAAATTTGGGGATATGTATCATAAAAAAAACTACTTTTTTGTTTGTTTGTATTTTTGACATATCTCCCTGTGTTTTTACTCAAATTTTGATCGGGAGAGCTCGTTGGATGCGGAATTAAATTCTTCATCCAACGAGTACGCACTCAGCATACTTTTGACGGACCCCGCTACCCCAAAAACAAGAAATATCTGAAAAAATGGAATGATGATGTCATCATTCCATTTTTTCAGGTATTTCTTGTTTTTGAGGTAGCAGGGTCCATCAAAAGTATGCCGAGTGGGTACTCGTTGGATGCGGAATTTAATTCTGCATCCAACGAGCTCTCCCGATCGAAATTTGAGTAAAAACACAGGGAGATATGTCAAAAATACAAACAAAAAGTAGTTTTTTTATTTTCTTCCTCCAAAATTAATAAATATTATTTTATTATTTTAACTATTATTTTATTAGTTCATTTTAAGAGGTCCATTTTGAGTTGAAATTTCCTCTAATGGAAGGGTTATCTGACACATATGCTTGGAAAGAGACACATTATGAAAACCCCTTATGGATGGTAGAATCTGATCCAGAGGATGTGTTTGATCACATTCCACATGTATCAGAAAACTTAAAGTCTTTGTTCATCCATTGATTGGGTGGATAGAGACACATTGGGAATGAAGACAGTGGGAGCTAAAGAGTTTAATTTCTGTAATAAATTCTTTGTTGTGAATGGCATTGTACTGACATGTGGGAAGCCACAAAGAATTTATTTGCAGCGATTAGATACCTTCCATACACATGCACATGAGGTGCATTCTAAATTTTTTGCGCTGGAGGAATTTTGGGATGCAGATGATGAGTTCCAAGCATAGGGACGTTTCCCGAGAAAAGCTATTTTTCTCATAGAAGGAGTCCTATTTTTCATGGAGTCAGATAAAGATTAAGATAGGAAATCCAGAAGTTTGGGGGGATAAGTATGTCATAGATCTGATTCAGATTTCTACACACACTTCTATTTTAGTCTCATCAAGTGGGGATGAAAATTGGGAGAAGGAATTTTCCTTGTTGGTGCAAGAAGAAGAGTTGGAGGCTTTCCTAGGTGTTCATGATTACTTGTTGAATGCATGATCACCCTCCCAGTAGCCACATATGAACATACTATTGTCACTTGATTCCATTCAGAAACATATGGATTGGGCAGAATATTACATGTCACACATGGAGTCTTCTTGTAGAAACAATTCTTCTCATGAGCAGTGGAGGGAAGCTAAGCAAGAAAACTGCCAAGAGGAGTTGATGAGAAAAATATATTGCATAAAGTGGTCTTGGTGGAGGAAATACACATAATTGGATGGATTCTTGTACCCTCTAACCAGTGTCAGAGAGTTGAGCCATTGAAAGTGTTCACATGGACCTTTTGGTTTGAGTGACAGTACCTTCTCAGGTGGGATGAGGGGAGACTTATTTTTTTTTCCTGCTTGCATTTTTGGAGATAATTGTAATGCATCATCTTATTGTGAGCAGTTTGGGCATCCTTGTTGGTTGGATGATTCCTATACTCATTGGGGTTGGACATGGGACTCACACCTATGTCATTGCAAAAACATCATTGTGAGACTCAATGTTGATGTGCATCAAACACATAAAGAACTTAATGTTGGGTGGGGAAATCTAACAGATTTCCAATTTTGCCTTGAGAATTTCCATTTTTTAGTGTAGTGGTATAATTTCCACGACATGAATATCATTTCTTGTGATGATAAATTTTTATGGTGGATTCTAATGTTTAGATACTTATAGTTGAGGAAATGGGATCCAAAGATAATTTTGTCTAATAAGTTGTGTGGGAAGGAATTCCCACTGAAGGGGGTGCAATGCAAGCAATTGGAACTGAGCATTGTTTTTTTTTAAAACTCTACATGATGGCTTGATGAAGCAGATCAAATTTTGTTTTTGCACATGATTTCATGCTCTGGTTCTCCTACCAGGTGAACAAATTTCCAACACTCTGGAGTGATTCTTCTTAAGGACAAGAAGATTTGGGAGGGGGGGACTGTCATGTCCCCATAATTTTGGACATAAAGGTGTTGACCATGCCCAACACATTGGGGGTTCAAAGATGCGATAATTACCTCACATAGGGATTTTTGTCCATTATTTACGAGGCATTAATTATCTAGTATAGGAGAATGTTGCTAGATAAACATTATTGAGTCACGTGTTTAATTTTTATTTCCATTAATTAATTATTGTGCAAATAACATGTGGAATTGAGGTTGCCATGTTAGGAACAAGTGGCAAGCCAACTTGCCAAGGGAGGAGATTAAGAAAGTGGAAACTCTATGAAAAAAGCACTCAAAGAGAAAAGGAAAAGTGCCCAAAAGCTATGAAAAAAGTTGTCATAGTAAAAGAAGGAAAGTTAGAAAATCTCTCATAGGGAAAAGCAGGAAAGGAAGAAAAAGATGTCATTGACAAAAGTAGAAACTATGGGCCTACGGAGGGTGTTGTTTCCAATTTTGATGAATGACATGGATAGGAAACATATCCACATGGTCCTACATTCCGATTTTCTCAAGGAGGGCGCATATGGGGCTAGGGTTAGGGATTCTGGGTGGTTGACTTTCTCTCACGGGTCACCATTGGCCTCTACCTGCTAAACAAGTCACCTAGAGTTCTATTAAACAACAATTCAAGCTCGTTCACATAGTTGGGTTAATTTATTTTTTATAAGTGATTGAATCTAAGCTTCATTTCTGAGTGGTGAGCTTAAGTACCTTGGGTGATGTGGCCCAAGTCCATTAGTTCCACTTCTCCCATCTTCTTCCCACTTTTAGTGCAGGTCTTACTAAAGCTAAGGAGAAGATTTCATCTATGGAAGGAAGTTTTTTGCATGGGTTTATGTCTCTTTCATTCCATTATCAGATCATCTTGGAGAGATTTGAGGCCTCCTATCAGTGATATTCCTTCATGTTTTCTCCTTCTCTCTATTTTATGATATTCTAGCAATTTTGGAGCTATGTAATGGATATTTCAACATATATATGATCTGATATGTACACGAAATTCTAATGTACTATTCAATATCAGATTAAGACCACCTTCAGGTCATTCCTAAAGTTTTTGAGATTCAGAGATTGAATTTCTTGGGTTTCCTAGCTCTGGAGTCATAATTTTGGAGTTGTGCTATGAGAGGTGACCCATGTGAATATTCTGAGAATTATTTCAACCCTCGTGGTCATGATATGTTATCATTTATAGTATCTACAAGTTTCATATCATTCTGATATGTTTTGACTGATTTTTGTATCAATCTTTTACACCCTCCCTAGCATTCATGGCTAAAATGACTAGTTTTCCAACTCAAAGCATTTTATGTACCTAAAAAAGTCCATTTGTTTTACTTATGTTCTGAAAATTATTTAACACCATAGTGATGACATTCCATTTTTGAAATTGAATCCCACTACATCTCTTATTTCCTTTGGAAAGCACTAAATCTTGACTAGCTGCACAGTCCTCGTAACTAGTTTTCATAGTCCCACCCTTAATCTGCCTTGTGAATGTCCATAATTGTTTAAAACATGAATATACCTTTATATACATGTATTATAACCTTATTACTAATCCAAATCAGTCCTCTAAATCCCCTGGTCAAAAGGACTGAACTACTCTTCCTAGTTTCACGGTTGGGTGTCCTATAAGCGTGGGAGTAGGTTTCCGCGGAGCCAATTCTGAAACCTAAATGGTGATTGATATAAATTTTTTAGGGAAGAGTAAATTCATTGTATGAAATTTACCTTTGGTTTCTTCCCTTTCCTCCTACCTTTCCTACAAGTATTTCAGGAAAACACCTTTATTTTCCTAGACATAATTTTCACTAAAAGTGTTTCAAGTTCATAGAAGAATTTTTATTTAATTTGCAGAAAGTAAATATTCTAATATGTAAATCAGATCAGGGATATTACATGACCTTTATCAGTTACCGACATCATATATTGGTGGGATAATTACACAACTGGTTGCGACCATTCACTGAAACCATCCACGTAGGGAGCGGGTTTACTAAACTACACAGAGTTGTCACTGGAATTTAGGAGAACAACAAATAAGGGATGTCAACCCTACCTTATGTATTAAGCACCAATGATTCCAGTTGTAATCCACTTTACTCAAAACCTAAATGCACTTTACAACTCCACTCTTGAGTTAAAATATATATATTATCAAGCTTTTGCCAAAGGACAAGCCAAGTTTGTTGGAGTATTCACTGCTCATTAAAGTTGTGAAGATTCTAGGGTTAGGGTAAGTGTACCTTCATTTAGATAAAATAAGAAGAAAAATGTTAACTTAATGCTAAATAAGTCTTATTCAACCTCCCAGTCTAGTCCGCAACATAAGAGAAGGGCTAAGATGATAGAAAACGTTATCTTCATTGGTAAAACCTTGGAAATCAAGTAGAAGAGAGTTTAGTTTCACTTTCCCATAAGTATCGTAGACCTTATAAATTAAAAAAAAAATTATCTTACTTTTTTGTTATTTTTAGTTTGGGTTTGTTACAAAATGGTATCAGAGCAAGGTTAAAACACTGTGACATAATAGGACACCATTCAAACATTTTTGTGTAAATGTGGTTTAACATGGTTGAATACTTTGTGCATAAACAAAAAATGACAAATGAATGATTATTGTTATAGGAGAATATATTAATGGCTGAATCAACACAAAACATGGAAGAAGAGATAGTACCGAAAGGTATGCTAGCACTGGAAAACACAAGTCTCTATGAAGAACTAGGGGGAAAACGTAACGCTGAAATTCAATCTGAAATGATAGAAACAATGAGAAGGTTGAAGGTTGACCTCGAAATTATTAAAGCCAACAATATTAAATTGATGACTGCTAAGCCAGATCAAGAAGATATAAATGAATTAATATTAAAAAGTTTAACTGACCCACAGAAAAACAATGGGCAAAATTCAGATCGTAGTGCCGGAAAGAAAAAGAGAGGATATTTAAAAAGTTGTAGCAGTGAGGAAACTACAGATAACATTCATATAACCACTCAAGAATTGAAGAAAGGCGATGAAAAAAATCATAAGATAAAAAAGTAAAACCTGTGCAGTTATAGGGAGAATTTAAAAAGTTGAGACCACCAATGTTTGATGGAGAATTTGAAGAAGCAACTGAATCTTGGTTACTAATACGAAACGATATTTCCAAGTATATAGATGTGATGATAATTTGAGAGGTCCTTTAGCTATTTTTTAGCTGAGCAGAAAGGATGCTTTATGGTGGAAAGGAGGCTAAAAGTGTAAGTAATATACACAGTAAAGAGTTGAGATGGAAAGTTTTAAAAAAATTATTTAAAAAATATATATATGTCGGAACAATGATTATGATGAGAAAGCTAAAAATTCAATGATTTAAGAGTGGGATTATTAACCATGGAGGAATTTGTAACAAAATTTGTGAATTTACAACGTTATGTACCTTACTTAAGGGATGAAAAAGCTAAGGTATACCAATTTATTAGTTTCCTACCCTTGGATTATAAGGAAAAAATTGAGTGCGATATGCCGAAAACTATGGATGAAGTGATTACAAAAGATAAACTGTGCTTTCATTTATTCAAACAAAGATCATAATTGAGCAAAAAAATTGCAAAATAAGAAGAATGAAAAGATGGATCAACGTAGGAAGGGATTTAAATCTTCTCCTTTTAGAAAAGGGGCAACAATTCATACTGACAGTAATTACAATAGGTCCGGTTCAACAAAAAATAGTGGAATGAAGGGTATGAGAAACTCCAATGGTGGATAGACTAAAAACTCAAAAGAAATTAAATGTCAGAGTTGTAATGGACCCCACTTATATAGAACTTGTCCTCACAATTGTATTAGAAAAATGGCTCCTGTAAACATGTTGTAGGAAGCTTCTACTGTTAATGATATAGTGAGGGATATACCTAGAATTAATGTTGCTTTGGAAGATCTATAGATGGATCATCAATCCACTATGTTAGAAGTAGAAGGTAAAATCTTGAATACATATGTTTCTATACTCATTGATTTAGGAGCTAGTTTAAGTTACATTGCACTCAGGGTAGTTGAAAAATGTACATTTAGTAAAGAAAAACATAAAATTGCATGGTTGGTACAACTGGAAACTGGAGTCAAAAGAAAGGTTACAGAGTTAGTTTAAGATTGTAGACTGAGTTTTAATGAAATGGATACCTCAGTTAATTTAAATATATTGCCTTTAGGATCATACGACATCTTGATTGGTATGGATTGACTTGAAAGGCATCAAACTATTATTGACTGTTTGCATAAAAGATTTGATTGTGTAGACGAGGAAGGTAAATATCATACTGGAAAAGGAATTTATAGACCTATATCTACACAACAAATTTCAGCGGTACAACTTAAAAAGTGTATTCGGAAGGGTTGTTAACTTTATTCCATTAAAATTAAGGAATTAGAGCCTGAAAAGTTAGAAACGATGCTGGAATTATTTCCTATCCGTAAGGAATTTCAAGATGTATTTCCTAAAGAGATACCAGTATTGCCACCTAAGAGGGATGTAGATTTCACTATTGATCTAATGCCAGGATGAACACCTATATCACGAGCATCGTATTGTATGAGTATTCCAGAGTTGACATAATTAAGGATGAAATTACATGAATTACTTGACATAATTCTCTACTAGTTAGTGAATATGAATAGGAATTTAAAAATATGTTGAAAACAACTTCTAGTGGAGATGGTGAATACAAAGAATTAATGGAAAAATATAAAAACAGAATGGTTGGAAACAAAAATAACATGTACCGGATTGATATAGAAGGATTTTTATGTTTCAAAAACCAAATTTATGTACCAAATCAATCTAACATAAAGAATATCATTTTCAAGGAATTACATGATAATCCTTATGCATGACATCCGAGAGATCAGAAGTTTATAACAACCTTAAATCAATATTTTTATTGGAAAATATGAAGAAAGAAGCTACTAAATATGTAGCCAGGTTTTTTACTTGTCAACAAGTTGAAGCTGTTCACCAACATCCCACTGGAATTTTGCATCCTATACCCATTCCTAAATGGAAATGGTAAATATGACAATGGATTTTATTACAGGGTTACCAAGAACAAAGAAACAAACTGACTCCATTTTGGTTGTGGTAGATAAGTTGAGTAAGGAAGCACATTTCATACATGTAAAGTCAACATATAAATTCATAAACATTGCCGACATATTTATGAAATATATTTTCAGACTTCATGGAATTCTGAAAACCGTTATCACAGATTGTGATGCAAAATTTACCTCAATATTATGGACATCCTTGTTTAAAAGCATGGATACAAATATGAATTTTAGTACAACCTATCATCTACAAATAGATGGACAAAATGAAAGAGTGAACCAAGTATTAAAGGATATGTTAAGAATGTATGTGATGAATCAACAAAGTAAATTGGAGGATTACATCCATTTAGCGTAATTTTCATAGAACAATCATATTATCAAACATCTCTCAATATGAGTCCTTTTGAAGCATTGTATGGTAGAAGATGTAAGTACCATTGAGTTGGAGAAATATCGAAGATAGGATGATTTTAGGACCTGATATGTTAGCACAAATTGATAGAATGGAACGAAATTTTTTTTTTTTTTTAAAAGCAACACATGATAGGAAAACAAGTTATGCTGTCAGGAAGAGAACAACTAAAGAGCATCAATTTGGTGAGCATGTGTTCTTGAGGGTCAATCTGAAGAAAAGCAGACTAAGAACATGACTCTTTGCAAAACTTGCACCTAGATATGTGGGACCTTTTCAAATTTTGGATATAATAGGGCTTGTGGCTTATCAGTTGGCTTTACCTCCTTAGATAAGAATTCATGATGTTTTCCATATTTATTTATTAAAAAAATATGTGGCTGATCAATCTCATATTATTAATTGGAATATTGTACAGGTGGAACTGGAAAGAGAATTTCACATAGAACCAATGTGCATTCTTGATACAAGAGAGATTGAGCATCGAAAGCAGACCATTGTACAAGTTAAAGTACAATGGAGACATTATACACCAAAAGAGGCTACTTGGGAAAGAGAAGAAGTTATGAGACAAATTTTTCCTATTTTATTTCAATATTTTGATCAGGCTTATCAAGCATCGAGGACGGTGCAAAATGTTTAGGAGGGGAGGATTGTAATACCCCTCGTAATACTTTTGGTTTTGGTAATTTTATTAAATATGTGATTGGAACAAGTAATTTAATTTGTATATGAATTTAATTATGAAAATACGAGAGTTTAAAGAGTCATGCAGTTAATTGACAAAAACAGTGAATTTAGAGCAGTAACTGAATCCTCAACCTACTTTATGAAGAGAAGTGGCCAGTAACAAAAGGAGTTAGTTGTTTTGATATAGAGAAAGTCCTAGGAAAAGATAAAGGGGCATGCAAGAGAATTTAATGAGAAAAAGGAAATGAATAAGAAGATCACCACAGGTGAAGGCTCTAAATTGAAATTCTGTACAAATAGCACAGGGATGCCATAAAACATTTGGAAGATGTTAGGATCTATACTAGAACCACCAGTGAGGAAATGAGATTGCCATATTCTAGGACAAAAAACTCCTTTTAATTGCTGGTGGTAACCTGGGGTTGCAGGAAGTGAATTCTAAATTCAAGGTTTTGGGTGAGGGGGTGGAACTCTGTAGGCTTCAAGGCTTCGAAGCTACTACAACTGGGTGGTGCATGACCTTGAACGTCTCTTTTTAGGAATTGAACAGATATGGCATCTACAAAAATTAACCCTAATGTATTTTGATATTTCTGTATAAATGGTCTAAGTTAAAGTAATATATTTTTATATCGGATAATTCTCCAGCTATCTTTTTATTCTTATTCGTAACCTAAGCTTTTGGAGAAGTTGTTAATAATGAATAACCAATCTTTGATAGTATGCTTATTTTTATTTATATCGTAGAAGATTGAGAAACATGTTTTATTTATCAAAAATCAATAGTTGTTACAAATAATATTGATAGTATTTTAATGAAGGAGCCGAACTAGTCGACGTAGGGTATCAACTCAACAACTCTATTTTTAGTCAATATCTTTTCTTTTATTAACCTAGTAAATAGAAAAAACAAATCATAAATTGATACATAAACAAAATATACCGAATTACAACTACGACCACTGTTTACTAAATAAAAGATTTGGGAAAAATAGGTTTCTCAAATGCAATGTTTACTGCTATCAATAAAAGACATTATATTAACAATTCGTTTATACCAACCATTCTTTTATGGAGCAAAATCTTCAGTATTCGACTTCCTAAGTTAGGGTTTGGAGAATAAACACATCCTTTCAACAAAACAAAAATAACCCATCAAAGTTACATTATACATAAAGAAATCCGGAAAACTGGACGAGTTCAATTACAGGATTCATAGTATTATGCGAGCCGACTCTACTTAGGGTTTTTAAAAATAAAACAAAAATCTCAGCTAGTGAGTTCCACAACCTATTGAGTCATAGGGATGGCTGTAAAAACTTGCTTAAAACTCCTCTCCAGAACTAGCATTGATAATGAAACTATGTAGTTATTTTTACCCATTATTCCTTTGCTGGAAACTAGATTGAGAGGTAAATGAGGACTTACCGTCGCAAAAGTTAAACTAGATCAATAGAAAGTCTTCTTGTTGATGTAATGTTACCGCATAGGAAAAAACCTGGACAAAATCATTTGAAATAATATTCTATTTTTTAAACTATAGAGAAAAATTGAATAAGGTGGAATTATAAAGAAGATGAATCTTTACCTAGGTTGAATTTGAGTTCTCCCAAGGAATCGAATGCAACTGGTTGGAAAAATTCCTATAATGGCCTGTATCAGTTACGAACAACAGATATTGGTGGGACAATTACACAACTGGTTGCGATCATTCACTGAAACCATTCCCGTAGGGAGCTGGTTTACTAAACTACACAGAGTTGTCACTGGAATTCAAGCGAACAACAAATAAGGGAAGTCAACCCTAAATTATGTCTTAAGCACGGACGGTGCCAGTTGTAATCCACTTTACTCCAAACCTAAATGCACTTTACAACTCCACTCTCGAGTTAATATATATAGGAGTAAACTACTTAACCGATCATTTGCACGGATCGGACGACCTGGCTCGCATGAGCGGTGACATGCAACGTTGCCGGTCGTCCGATAGGTGCAAATAGGTCAAGTCATATATATACAAGTCATGGTTGGGAAAATAGGTCAAGTCATATATATAAATATTATTAACTTTTTCTGAAGGACACGCCAAGTTTGTTGGAGTATGCACTGCTCATTAAAAATTGTGAAGATTCTAGGGTTAGGGTAAGTGTACGAAAAAAAATGTTACGTAATGCTAAATAAGTCCTAGTCAACCTCCCAGTCTAGTCTGCAACATAAGAGAAGGGCTAAGATAATAGAAAACATTCTATTCGTTGGTAAAAACTTGGAAATAAAGTAGCAGAGAGTTTGGTTTTACTTTCTCATAAGTATCGTAGACCTTATAAATTAAAAAAAAAATTATCTAATATTTTTTCTATTTACTTTGGGTTTGTTCTAGTTTATACTTATGAATAATTTCCTCATAAGCAGAAATTATGAAGGGAAATCTAAACAACAATGTAAAAATAACATATTTGTTATCTCACTCTAGGCTTTATCCACTCGCAAATAAGACTTAAATTTCAGATAATTGGTGACACAACATTTTAATAAGGATATTTAGTAAAGTACCTCGGTATATTTACATTATCGTTTTTAGATGTCTATTTGTAAATTCACTACTTTTGGGTTTGAACATTAAAGTTCTAATTAAAATGTCTGTTAAAACAGTTACGCAAATCAGTTATTTAATCATATGGCAAGTACCAATAAGATTAGATTCCTTATAGCTCTCACCGTCTTTGATCACCACCACAAACATATTTAATGTTACTCCGTGACACAATCCACACAAATATCATATTGTTCTATTACAAGAACTCAAAAGGAGTATCTAGACATGCTTAAGATCAACAACACAACAAGAATTATTCCAGAAATATAATATATGCTTAGCATCTTGAATACTGCTAAGAATTGTTAAGATCAGCAAAACAAAAATTATTTCACAAATATAATATATGCTTAGCATGTTAAATAGCACTAAGAATTCTTGAACTTTTTAGGTAAGAAATCCCTTTGCTTCTTCTTTGACATCTTTTTCTTGTCAAGATGAGAGTTTTAAGGTCACCGAGTATTAATGCTCATGGGAAAATTTACCTAATGAGACCACATTAGCCCAGCGACTCACCTAAGTGTATGATTTGACAAAGTCGACCTCATTAGCCATGTGACTCACCTAAGTGTATGATTTGACAAAGCGTGGGTGTTGGCAACTCTACTAAAACTGTAAATAATAAGATGTTCGCTTCACTTTGTGGGGTGCAAAATACGAGAACTGCAAATAATAAGATGAATTATGCTCCCTTCACTCTCTTTTTTTCAGATGGAAAGATCCCCGGGAAACCCAACAATACTTCCCCATATTCGTGGATGGTAGAGGTGGTAAACCGCCGGCCATCCTAGCAGAAGGCCTAACCCCAGAGTACTCAAGGCTCGAACCCGTGACCTCCCCCCGAACCAAGAGAGTGTGCGCACGTCTTACCAATTGAGCTAACCCTTGGAACTAAGCTCCCTTCACTCTATGGGGTGCAAAATATGAGATCAAGTAGCTTCACTTTACTTTTGGAACCGTTTCGTTAGTCACCTTTATTATTATATATTTATTATTGTTTATTTAGATTTAGAATTAATTTCTAGTTCACTCTCGTTTTAGTAGAGACTGTTCTACACCCTACATGGTTATTATTATTATAATATTTTCAAATTTAAAAAATGTGTGTGGATATTATTTTTATCAACATTAATGATTATTTATTGAAATCAATTTTGATGTACTTTATTATTAAATTATCTTAGTTTGTTCTACACCCCTACATGGTTATTAATATTATTATATTTTCAAATTCAAAAGATAAATGTACATATATTATTTTTATCAACATTAATGATCATTTATTGAAATCAATTTTGATGTATTTTATTATAAAATTATATTAGTTTGTTTTATAAATTGTTTTGTGATTATTTTATAAAATAATATTTTCAAAGTTAAAAGATAAGTGTACATATATTATTTTTATCAACATTAATGATCATTTATTGAAATCAGTTTTGATGTATTTTATTATAAAATTATATTGGTTTCTTTTATAAATTGTTTTATGATTGAACAAACTAGAAACCATTTGTTTTAAGTTCTTTAGGAGTCAATAACTTATGAAATTTAATTTTATTATTATTATATGTGTAGGGTAGGTAAACCAAAAGAAGATGATGTCATTATTACTTTAATGGATTCTGCAAATTCCTTCATCACGAGTGGGATATTTGTTTAAGATTCAAATATTATACCTTTGCATAATATTTTATGCAATTATTTGGATAAAAAAATTTATACATATAGAAATATATGTGATTATTCCATTAAAAACATATATATACTATTAATAATTGTATTTTTTTGGTAAAGATTAACAATTTAATCATATTTTATGTAAAAATAAGTTTTTCTTTCAAGCTAATTGATGATTATATTGTTTTTAAATGGCAAAAAAAATCAAATTGGTCCATTCACCCTTTAAAATTACTCTTATTACAAGGTGTTTAAGGAGTGTCCGAGGCCCACGTAAGTCTTAAATGAGATTTATTCCCATCATTGAAATACTTATTTCCTTTCTTCATACATGACAATAAAAATATAATTTTGACCTTCTAACATGGGTGAACATTAAACTATAGAATCTTTTATGAATCTTACTAATTTATAAAAGTTTTAACAATAAAATCGTTGATGATATTTTTGTAAAAATATTCAAATTTCTAAATATTTAATATAGTTTCTAGACAATTTTAGTGATGTTTTGAGTAAATTTTTTTTATATTATAGAATTTAGATGAATCATTTTAGAAAAAAAATGGAAATTGAAAATAAAAAAATTGAAAGAAAAAGAAATTAGTCCATGGGTTAAATTTCATCCCTAAAATTTGTATTTGAGTTCAACTCTCTTATTGTTAATCTCCATGTCTAACTAAATGGATCTTTGTCTATTGATTATTTTGTTGATGCTAAAGAAGTGGAATTGTTGATGATTGCGAACAACCCATGGGGGAGAAGGAACTAATTAATGATGAAGCTATTGGGTGGGTAGCCTCCTTGTGTTAAATGTGTGATTGTTGTTAATAATAGATGTGAACACGGGTACCCTCAGAAAATAAGTCTTCCCCTAATGCAACGAGATTCTTGACATCGAGCATAGGGGAGACCACTAAGTTGGAGAGCATGCTAACTCTTTGTACCTAATTTAAGGTGATCCCTTATTTTAATGATAAGGGACCCTAAGATACAGTCATAGCTACTGCAACTCTCGGAATGAGGTTAGATGACGTCAATGAGAGATGAAGAAAGTTGTAAGACAATATTATTATCTTGAAAATCAAGAAATTTTGCAACCAACCGAGGTAGTCATAGAACCTACCCAAGAATGGTTGATAAACACTACACTCATGAATTCCGTTGATCGATGTAAACTAGGTGAGCGGTGTAATTCCTATAGTTGAGGCCCCCTGAATTTATCATGTGTATGATGTGAATAATAATATGTAAATTCATGTGTGGAAGAACAAATGTACATTTTGAATTTATTAATAAAAAAATATATAACTTGCTTCGGTGATTGAAAAATGTTGAAAAGATGGGGGACATGTGAATTCCATAGTGAGAGGTAAATGGGGTTTGTATATGGCCTAGTGGGTTATGACACTAACCTTTCTTGGAACCTAAAGCGTTTAAACCTTGCATTAAATCATGATCTCTCTTAATACTTGTTTTAATTGCTAAGTGTGATTTAATGGGAGATTAAGTGGGGATTAGTTAAATCCTTGACACGTTGGTACATGGAATGATTTTCATGCAAAAAGGAAAATTAATCAGCAATGCTGGGGGGAGGTGTGGGGTGTGATTGCGGAGAATCCCATAAGAGAATACACTGATCTAAGTGGGGCCAACAAGCCATAACAGGAGGTGCGTGGAGTGCAGTAGGGGAAGGAGGTTATGGTTGATGCCGAATATTATTGGATGAGCCAAGTTGAACTAGAAGTGGGTGTTGAACTAGAATATTGAACTTGTGGAATTCATAAATATGAACTACATGGCTAGGTTGTTATTTCCTGAATTATTCTTAGCTAATGTTATGGCTTGACTACTGGTTTATGGTTAATGAAATGGTGAATTGTACATGAACCATTGGTGGAATTCTTGGGAACTGATTAGAAATGATGTGTTTTCATTGTGGTGCTATTAGAAAGAAGGCAAAGTGGCAATTATGTTTTTTGGCGTGGAATTGGTTATAGCATGAATTTCTTGGTTTCCTGTGAAGCTATGTTTAAATCATTTTAATTATGAGGAATGGTGAGGGATAAATCATGTTGTGAGATGAACCTTGGGTAAAAGGGAAGGATATTTTGGTGAATTCCCATGTCCCAGCTCACGAGTGGCACTTTCTTGAGAGATTAATGAGAAAAGTGGCCTATGGTTGGGTCGAGTGTGGCTGCCATGAAGTTAGTTACCAGTTGGTTTGACTTCGAGATAAGAGTTTGAAGCCTTATATCAATGTTACATTGAACATATATTTCATGCTATGCAATTAAACAATTGTGTATGCTGTCCATCTTTGAATGTGGGATAGTTGTATGCACATGAAATTATATTATGGTTTTAGTTCCATTTACATGTATGGATGTTTATATTAATTTTATGTTATCTATGCTGAATTCATAAGAGTACGGAAGTATTGTTGTCGATAGGAAAATATAGGAAAAATTTAGTTAGAATTCTTACCAAGAAGGAAGAGAATTTATGACAGAAGAAGAGAAGGACTAGAAGAAACATATGAGGAAGAAAGAGTAAGGAAAGAAACAGTTGCAAAAGAAGATGCACATAAGGAAGAGTTAGCAATATAAGAGAAGTTGCAATAGAAGAGAAGCTATGACAAGAGGAAAGAATCCGATGAGATCATCCATGACAGAAGGAACCATGCTAGAGAAGACATGCATCGGTGCAATGACTGAAAATGATAGTTCAAAGAAGATCATGGGTACGAGGTCAGATAAAATCGACAGAAGTCACATGTGCCATAAGGAATAAAAGAATATTTGTAATTTGGGCCATTAGTTCCTACTAACAAATGTCACTTAAATAGGAATGATATCCTGTTAGTTATTCGAATGAAGTTGGTTGATAAATACATGTAAGAGTCTATAAGAAGGAAGAACCCAATATGTGTGCGGGTTACTTCAGGATTAGTGGATTTCTTACCTATCAGTTTTTGCTATTCTTTTAGTTAGTTAAATACAGTAGAGATTCAGTTAGTTGTTCTGTGAAGAGTAAAATAGTCTACAGCTGAGTTCACAGAAGTGTATAGAAGGTTAGTTGATCTAGTATGTGTGTTGATTAACCATAGAGTCAAGTAGGAGAAGATTGAGGGACATAAGACTATAGAGCATGAGAGGAAAGAGAAGTATGTATAGGTAGACCGAAGAATATATAGACAAATACTAGAGCTAAGTGCGTAGACTAAAGGTTCCCTATATTTCTCATGCGAGATGAAGAGCACCTTTTTGGTTTTTCCCGGATGCATTTCCACGTCAAAGACTGTGTCATCAAGTAGATGATGAATGTGTTTATATCGCATGAATGCATCTGAATTTATGTGAATGTATATGATTGTCTATGCTGAATATTCTTAACTCATGAGAATGTGGCCTGTGATTAAGTGTTTATTTATTTTCTTATGAATGTGTTTTTTGAAGCATGAGTCACACTATTGATAAGATATCATGTGTGTTAAGCATGAATTGTTGTTATAATCACTATGAAGGATAGGTTAAGTAGTGTCTTATCCGTGCACAATATGATTGCACACTACACCCACCAGCTTTGGCCAAGTGAGTTAGTAAGGTGCCAAAAGAGAATAAACCCCCACCCAACTATGGAAACCAGGTTCTAGAAGTTACCCTTAATATATATCTCAGGTGAGACCACATCTACGTCGTAGGTGCTTTCGACTACTTCTTTCTCTATCGGGCGAATATCTTGGGATTTGTTGCATGCGACAAAAGGTCTGAACCTAGGTCGAAGAGGGAAGAAACTCCAACAAATGGTTTCGTCGTCGTGACCATGAATAATTTTGGTGAGGGACATATTTTGGCATCTGACAAATCTGAAAATCCAATACAGGGTGGATTTGAAAAGATTTAGAGTTTGCACAAGAAGAAAGTCAGGGATCATGGTTGAATTTGATGAGGTGGTTGGAGCAATACCTTTATACTATATTCACAAGATTTTATTTTTGATTTCCCTATTGTGTTATATGAATGGTTATTGAATTTAGTATCCCCGAGAAATAATATCTAAGGAGGAGAATCGTCATAATGGAATCCTCAATTGATTTAGCGACTAAAAAGTACTAGAAACCCTCTGTCGAGGGCTATCGACTTTTGGGTAGACAATATTCTGGAGGGATACATTACTGAGTTTGGTGTTGACATAATAACCTCATACAATGAGGAAGAAAGAAATTTTTTCCAAGGACCATGAGGAAGATACTTGACATCTTTGAAAACTCAGATAAAGATGATTGTATACGAAAAAGGAATCCTGAGAATGGACTGTGATAGTTAGAAGTAATTTGCGCAAGAAGTTTGGGATACGCTGCAGAAGAAGTGTAGGAAAAATTGAGCAAACTAAGTTTGAGATGTTCCCTACTGATATTGGTACTGAAATTGAAGGTGGTCGTCTAAGGAGTGGAAGGATATTTTGGTCAGGAAAGAGAAGAAAAACTGTGACAATGAGAGGAAATTGCAGTACGACCAGAGGAGAAGAATACGAGCTAGATTCACATATTAAAGAAGGTTCCTGTGATGAAGAAGAGGAATATAATCCAATATCCAAAAGAGAAGAAGACAAAGAAGAAGCTCCAAACCCTAATCATGAGTATGACACCCCTACAACCCCGTGCACATCGCTGGAGGTAATATCTAGAAACTCATCTCCTAGTGGTTTTGTAAATACAAGTAATACTAATGTTGTAAATAATAGACAAGGAATTTTGACTAGTCAAATTTTTTTTCCAAGTGTAACATGAGCCAATATAATGGACGAAAATGGTATTAAGTTACCTATATTCAATGGAACTAGGTTAGAAGACCCAAAACAACATTAGTTTCTATGTGAATTCATATGAACTATGCAATAGGTCCAAGCTGAAGCGATAGAGAAAGCGCAGATTATTGCAACCGTGAGAGTTCATGCACTAGACTGATACATGAAATTATCTATAGTTGCGATGGGAGTTGCACCGAAAACACTCGACCAAATTCAAGTGAGATTAATAGACAAGTTTAAAAAGATGGAATCTGAGTCATAGTGCATCATAGAAATTAAATAAATCAAGCAGTTACATATTGAATCAGTATGGGATTTTGATAGAATATTTAAAACATTAATGGACAAAGTAAGATTTCAGATGTCATACATGCAACACAAGGAATGGTTCATTGAAATGTTGTTGCCACATATCTGAATCTCATTAATGCAATAGAAGATTGTATTGCAAACATAATCTATAGAGATAGCAATTAATTTTCAACCCTCACCAATTGGAGAGACTGGTGCAGGAATGATGCAAATTCAGTGACAACTACTAACCTTAGGCTGCAACTCCAAGACATTAAGAAAGGAAAAGAGATTTAAGAAGAACTATGGTGTACCCGATGCAGAATAGAGGGACACCATAAAGGAAACTTCCAAGCACTCATTAACTATGTCGCAGCAGGAGCACCACATCCGAAAAATATACTGAGGAATGCCTTGGTGTAGAGTATGTTAGACCTGAGGTCATAGGTCGAAAGAGTGCTTCTACTTGCAGGAGATTGTAAGTGCACCCATGGGTGTGTATTGTAAATCTGTAGGACATGTTAAGAAAGACTGCAGAGCATACCAACTGATGTAGGAGAAAACAATGGACACCTAATTAATGAAGAACGATGAGAAGATACAAGTTGAAGGTCAATCCCCACTTTCTCAATACCCACCTACACAATATTTAGTGTCCCAATATCAACAAAATCTATATTCGTAACCAAAAAAATATTTAAATCATATTCTGACAAGTTATTCAACAAACTGACTGTGTTATTAGTTGTTTCAATGGGATTCTTATTCAAAACTTCTTTCACTTCCATACAACTTTGTCTAGCATCATGTATAACAATTTCTTTGTCTAAGATGTAATTAAGATAAGGCCTGAGTTTTCCTATGTTTGATATAATCATATCCCAGATGATATGCTTAGCTCCTTGAACATGAAGTGGTCCAGTCAACTGCTTCATCAATTTATTATTTTTTTCCAGGTTGTCTTTACATTTATTCTCCATTTCCTTTCTCTCTTCCTCTTTCTTTAGGGATTCATTTTCTAAATTTTTATTTCGATTCTTTAACCCAACAATATCTAAGTCCCTCAGGCTAACCTGGGACATTGCCTCCACAATGGATTCCTCATTAGCTTGTAAAGGGGGTGGAATTATTTGTACCTCGGCTTCCTTTCCCTTTTCATTTACTTCATTCTCTAACTCAACTTGATTTTGTTTGACGGATTTCACATTATCTATTAGCAACAACCTTTGTTTCTCCCGTTCTTTTTTTTTCTTAAGAAAACTTCAGAAGTTTTGATTTACAGTTGTTTCGATCATCAATCAATGTTTCTTTATCTTTCTCCAACTCTATAAGCTATGAATCTCGAAGAAGATGAGTGGCAAGGATTTTCAGTTTCTTTTTTAAAAGTTGAATGGTAATTTCTTTTTCTGTGAGCAACTTTTGAGTTGCTCCTCCTTTATTTGTCTCACTATTAGCAGTCAATAGATCTCCCTGGATATTTTTTATTTTTTGCTGGTATGCTTTATCTTCCACCTTCTCCTGTCTCAATTTATTTTCAATTTTAGTTCTGGTGGATTGTAACGCAGACAACTCCAGGGTTACTTTGAGAAGATCAATGTATATGACCTCTCCAATATGCTTATGTTAATAGATTATATCTGGAATAGGGATATTTTCCATATTCATCCTCATTTTTGCTACTTTATTCTTGGTGGCTACTGCTAGGTTTAAAGTATTCTGAGTATGATCTCTAACAATGACCAATGAGACATCCTTATTTGATATTTTCCTTACCTCAGCATATAATTTCATAGATTCATCGATTAATATACCTTTATCATCTCTTATTTATCAAACAAATATTCTCTATTATTGAATTGAGTTTTAGATTCTTCAGGAGTCTCCGAAAAAACATACTCTTTTATCTAAAATGTTGGGCCTGTCCCTTCATTTGTTTTTTCCTCCCTTTAGTATCTGTCACCTTTACCATTTTACCTTCTAATTCAACCTTTTTTTTCTTTGATGTGTGACTGAATTGTCTCCATGCTCTATGTCCATAGCATTCGAAATGTTTCTTTTATTATTCATTTCAGAATGATTAGCAATGTGATTAATTACCTGCGGTGATAGGACAATAGCCAATGGTCATGGCTATGTGACATTAGTATCCTATTTTGGTGATGTAGGATACTGCTGCATATCATCCTCATTCTATACTACCAAGGGATAATCTGAAATTTTTTCACTTTCAGGCAATCCTTCAACCTCTTGATGTTCAAAAGTATTGTTCTTGTTCATTTGCTTCCTTATAAAAATCATGTGATGAGGGTCATAATTTATTGCAACATATGTATAAAACCCCATATACTTAAGCATTCTTTCTACTATAGGTAATACAAATTTACTTTTAATGATAAATGGTCCAACCACCCAAGCAAATTTAATCTCTGAATATTTTTTGAAACTTATAAAATGTTTATTTCAAGAATAAGATTTTGTCTGATCAATTCTAGTGAAAAGAATCTTGGAATGAGAAAAGTAGGTAGGATATATGGTTCATGAGTGAATCCATATATCCTTATAGCTTCGCGTTCTTCAAATAAAATCCAATCACCAAATATGTTGTCTCGTGAAAATTGTAAAAATTCCTTCATGGCTAGAAAAACTCTGGGAAACGTGTTCTGGAAAAATACCTTGTAAAATTTAGCCATTAAAATGTTCATGTATTTGAAAAAAATCCTCTTGATATCATCAGTAAAAAACATCTCTTGTAGTTGCAAATTTTCTTCATTGAAAAACATGAACTTCCTTACTAAATGAGACTTGAATATGAAATAATTTGTATTGTGGAAATTCACTAGCTGAGAGTGAATGATTTATGCTAGGAATTCATCATACTTAACGTAAAATAACTGCGATGAATAAGGCTCAGCTAGACCAGTATTGACTTTGAAAAGGAGGCTCGTTAATAATTCTTTGACATATTTGTATGTATCTAGACCTAAGAATTGACTCATTAGTGAAAGGATCAATTTATTCTCATAATTAAATAAATTGGTATCTACAGGGAAGGATTATTTTGTAGGGATACATTTGGTTTAAAAAAAATAGTGAGAAAGGACTGTTTTGTTCAATGGTTGCTTCTCAGAATGACTAGACTGGGTTTTCTTCGCTGAAATATTAACAGTTTTGGGTGAATGTGAAGGGAACTGCAAGGGAATCACGGATGAGTAACGAGCTGATAGGACACAAAATTGGCCACATCCATAATTACTCTCTTGGAAGAGGAATAATTAGAAGTGCACGATTCAATGAAATCAGGAAAACTTAGGGTTTGATATGGACATAAAAATGAAAATGGATTTACCCTAATATTTAAATGTTTTCAACTTAGTTTGTAACTGGTTAATAGAGCCAAAAGATAATAGGGTATCAAACATTTCACTATCCATGTCCTCAAACACCTCTTCAATTTTCTGAAACTCAAGGGCCCAAGTTTCTATTTCCCCTCCACTATCCATTTTTATACTGTTTGGTAGGTGAAAAGTGGCCTACCTAGTTAGTTGATGGGTGGAATTGAATCTGTCCGAGTTGGCTTCTTCTATGTACACTGAGTTTTCTTCTTCCAATGCACAAAAAGACAAATGGTCCTCCTCCATGTGCTTTCCTTTTACAGTATTTTATGTTTCAAAATCCTTTGTTATTATTCATATATATTGCCCATGTGAATATCCCTCTCTCCATAGATGTGATCTCTTTTTATCTCTAGCAGTCAATATTGATCACTGTTTTAACCTTACATTCTAAAATTTGGTGCCCTATCTAACTTTAATCTCCCTACAATTCTCTGCTGCAGATATTTTCATATTCATTGATCCATCATCCCTTTGTTCAACACCGTAGATATTTTTGCTAATTTACTGTCACCCATCCAAAAATGAAATAATCAACTTCTTTCACCAATGGATTAGTAAATAGCCATTTATCTCATTATCCATGAATATCAACCGTTGATTAATCCACACCTTTAAATATTCTGCTCAGATTTAAATTTACAAAAAGTATGCACCCTTCTCCAGCAGACTCAACCTTTGTTGTAGATCTTCATCAGCCTCAACCCTAGCCTTTGATTACTTTTTCCCTTTAGCCAATTCAATTGAGGCTCATGAAAATTATATCCATGCATCTTATACTAGAGGAATATCTCTAGACTGTAGATATTTTCATCACCAAATCTCCACCCTCGATCCTACGAGCCCTTTAATCCTTTCTATTGATTTCAACATTTCTTATGTCGATGCAAATTCAGTCGGTAAAATGATTCACAACCGTCGATCTTGATCAAGCATTGATCTCAACCATTGATCTATGCAGGATATACCACTTTTTGCTGATTTCCAACTTTACTTTTCTCGTGCATGTTAACCTAGTAGAATGCTTATGGACCATCGATACCTTTCACCTTTTGAACTTTGTCGTTAATCTATGTAGGGTGTAAGCCTTTCCTCTGATTGGAAAAGTTTACTTTTTCATTCTTGTTGTACCAACAGAAACATTCCTATCCATAGATCTACATTACCTTTTCTACATTACTATTGATCTCTTCTCCCCTTTACATCATTCTGCTGGATTCCCAAACTTCTTTCCTTGCGCATCTTTATCTACTTGTTGCAGCTGCAACAATTCTCCCCAAATTTCTTAAATTTTGGGCCCCTCCTCATGATTTAGCATTGTTTTTAATCATTGGATCCTTTGAACCTTTTGGTCATGCTTTAATGTTGGATGATTTTAAAGGATTGACTCTCGGCTTGTTTTCGGAGGTTGCGTGTGTTTGAAATTGTTTGGGTTGCCGATTGTGAGTTTGGTTTTGCTGATGGATCTTTGAAAGGCCGCTGTTTCGAAGGTGAAATGTATTTTGACCGCTGTTGATTTTTTAAACTATCTGAACAATAAATTTTCTGTTAATCGGGCGTCATACTATGTTAAATCGATGGCTGCTGTCCATTTCCATTCCACCGTTGCGGCTCCCAAAGCAACTAAGCGCCTGATGTGTAAAGCACTCCGCTCACCAATGTGTGTCGGCCCTCTAGTCACATGTTTATAACCTTTTCACTTCCGCTGTTGCAGCTCCCAAATCAATTAGCCACCCAAAAGGAAAAGTGCTCCACCACCGATGTAGGTCACTTGTCCGTAGTCTTTTCCTTTCCCGCCGTTGCGGCTGTGTGGAGAAATTGGCTTCCGATGTCAATATCTTCCGATTTTCGATTAAGAATTTTCCCGCCCGCGGGTCGCTTGTCCTTAACCTCTTCTTTTCCATCGTTGCGGCTGTGAATAGGTCTACCCTACCAAGGTTAGCACTTTGAGCCTCCAATGAAGTTCACGTTTCCTGTCGTGGGTGTTTTCCTTCGAACCCATAGTTAGACGAAGTAGTGGTGCCAGTGTTTGTTAAGCCTTGTGGTAGTAATGCAGTACATGGCCTTCTTAATGCTTAGCCATTTTAGTTGATATGGTTTGAATGCGATTCCAATGAATGATGCACATCGTTTGATTGCAGGTGGTTTCCGGAGATTGGTCAAACTATTGCGGCGCTAAGGGAGACGAATCGTTTGGTAGAGGTATAGTTGAAACTAGAAGGATCGCAAGGAGGACAAGTGGAATAGAAGACAAAGCAGTAGCTACCAAGGAACAGACCTGAAAGGTCCATCAGTGACTCACCCGATCATGGGTTTGCGTAGAAAAGAAGGATCTGAAATGTTCGAGGGACTGGAGAGTCACATGTTTGGGGGCAGCCCAAAGGATCTATTGTTGTAGTTTAAATATTGGAAATTTAGAACTTAGAAGGGGTTTGTTTCCCTGGAAAAACTTGTAACTTAATGCTTGTAAGAGGAACTATTTTGTTTTACAACCAGAGACTGCAAATTTTACCTGTTGGAGGAAGTTCTCTGTGGAATATGTCAATGTGATTAAATGAGCAATGTTGAATGTGAACTATTTCATTTTCAGCTGTGTCTCATTAGCTGTAAGAGAATTCTAATTTATTGAACCTATGTTCTTGTCTGAATGTTTTTTCAGTACCCTTATGATGTCTTTTTTCCACTATGAGTAATGGTAGTTTTAACTGTTGATGAGCTATCTTATCATATATACTTTTATTCACGTTTATATGTTTGGTTATAAGAACAGCTATCTGTGATTTGCCATAACACATGAACAGGGGTGCATTAATCATGAATTAATACCCAGCTCTCTAGAGATAGTTTAGTTAATATTTATTTTCTTGCATGATTTTGATGCTTGTGAGTGCTAAGACTAGAGGTAAGAACCTGCGCATCACATTGTGACTACTCTTTGCATATTTATCACCCTGCATTGTTAATTAGGCATGTGCATATCATACTTCAAGTCAAAAAATACAAAAATATACATGGTGGACTAGGCCATAACTGGTAAAACCTTTTGTTTTTGTTACTTGACCTATGGTAGCCGGACCGCAAACCAGACGGATTCCCTATACCAAACAATCATGGGCTAGTTGGGAACGTTGACTGGGGAGAATCCCTTGCTGTTGTTTCCTATGATTTTCCAGGACTCAACAGTTTCTGGCGCTAGAAGGAGGTCCACGAGTGCATGGATGGCCAAGGAAACCCGTTTTCCTGAGATTATTCCACCGGTAACAGTTCTGAAAGCAGTGGGCTTCATAATCCGATTCCAGAAGAAAGGAATAAAGAATATTTGTTTTCTATTGACAACGAGGTTGTTAATAACCTGAGAAGACACACAAGGGCATATGTGAAGAAGATTGGAGGATTTCCGATCATCCCTAAATTGCCCAGAAGAGAATATAAAAGAAAAGATCGTCCTATATTGGAAGACTCAGTGTTGGTTGGGGATTGGGAAGAACTTGTGGAAACAACCTTACAGGAAGTTGTACTGCCTTTGAATCAAGAAGGCCCAGGTACTCCTTGCAGTTCTCCTTCTCACACTCCTGTTTTCTCACCTCCTCACTCTCCACCTAGACTCATGGAAGGCGTTAATGCCAATCCACCACCAAACCCACCGAATCCACCACCTACCTAGAGAGCCATATCACCTTTGAACCTGACACCTCCATTACATGATCTACCTCAAACCTTTGACAAGATGTTTCCCAAGTTTGACCCAAGTGAGAGGATATTAGTAGATGACCACCTACAAAGTTTTTACTTAGAAATAAAAGGATTAAGGGCCGGAGAGTATGAAGATGTAGTCTACAGACTGTTCCTGCATACCCTTAAAGGAGCTGCAGCATCATGGTACTTCGGGTTTCCTGCAAACTCTATCCTTGATTGGGATACCTTTGAAAGGATCTTTAGGAGTAAATATGCAACTTAGAAGACTCATGCAGCTCTGATGAAAGGACTATGTGCCTTGAAGAAAGAGAGAAAGAAAAAGGTGCACAGTTTCACACAAAGGTTTGCAGCATATCTCAAGAATTTTTCTGAAGCAGATAAACCTTCGGACAAGGTCCTAATTGAATATTATACTTCATATTTAGGCCCCGAGTTGTCCATGTTTTCCAAAATAAGGGCCAAGCCTACTTTGGCAGAAACCTATGCAGAGGCAGAAGTAGTGGAGGCTAAAAGAGAAAGTATCGAAGATTATCCAGAACAATCAGGAGAGAAAGGTGCGGGAAGGAAAGCCTTATTGTTTACTAAGCCTAAGGAAGAGAAATCACCAGATTTTGAAAATATGGCAAAAATGATGCAGAAGATTTCCAACAAAATCATAGATTTGGAGAAAGAGAAGGAAACACAAAAGTTCTATAAGCCCTATTATAAGAAAAGAGAGGATAACAATCAATCTCAACCTCCTCCTCACAATGTTGGATCGATGAATCTAACAGAGGTAGGAATGGAAAATTTTTGCACTTTCCACCAACAACCACACTCTGAAAGGAATTGTCCTCAATGGATAAACTCAATGACGTTGGTTATTAATCAGCTGTTGGATTCTAAGTTAACAGAAGATGAAGAAGAAGAAAGAAAAGAAAATACTACTTCAACAAAGGAACAAGAAGAGGAAACCATGGTTTTGTGGAATTTTGTTTCGTTATTTGATGCAGAAGAAGAAAAGAATCAGGGCTACAAGGACGTCATGGAAACCAACGTGACAACAAGGAGCCAAGGGCCAATTAAAGAAAACAGTCTCATTCTCCCAAAGATCAAAAGGCTGCAAAAGAATGTTAAGAAATTTCGAAATAATTCCACAGCTGATACAATTCCTGAATTCACAATTACCAACCAGGATCCTAGGCAGACTGATACGTTTTCCAAGCTCACTGAAGAGAAAATGAATGTTGATAAGCCACATTATACTAAATTGCCGATGGATTATGACATCATGGAAGATATTAAGAAGGTGAGGGCAAACGTTTCACTATTTGAAATGTGTAAAGTGCCGCAGCAAAAAGAAAGACTATTGAAAGCACTTGAAGCATTGGATGAGAAGCTGCGCACTGTCAATCAACCTCAGGAAGAAGAAGAAATCAGAGAAACCAGCATTGGAGGTAAGTCTAAGAGCAAACAACCACCTTTCCTCCTCACTTTTGAAATTTTTAATCACAACGTACATAATTGTCTGGTAGACTCAGGGGCATCCGTTAATGTCATGCCAATATTAGTCTGTAAAAAGATAAATGGGTAGCCTAAGCCATCCACGTGGAGGGTTTTTCAGTTGGACAGGATGGATGTAAAGGTAATTGGTGAGATGGAGGATGTCCTAGTCCGTTTGGCATCAAATGATAAAGTGTGGCAAGTCATTAATATTGTGGTGGCTGATATACCAGACCCGTATGGTCTTGTCTTGAGCAGAGATTAGTCGGCCAAACTAAATGGATATTTTGCTTCTGATTGGTCACATCTGTGGCTTCTGTATAAAGGAAGTCTGAATCAAATTAAGATTTTGAGGGAGCCTCACATGAAATACAACGTTACTCAAATCGACGAGAAGAATTAACCAGTGGATTCTGTGTTGGGAAATTATTTTATTGAGTTGGAACTAGGAAATTACTAGGCAGAAGAGGCCAGCAACACATTAGACACCCATCCTGATCTCCTTCGATTTTCACAAGCTGATGAAATTGATTGTAACATAGTAAAATTAGCGGTAGGAATAGATTCTCATGCAGTAGTTAGCGATTTTTGGACTTTTTTTTTTGATAGCTCTAAGACGTTAGAAGGATCAAGGGCTGACTGTGTCCTGATTGACCCCGAGAATAATAAACATTTCCTTTCCTGTAGATTAGAGTTTGAATGTACGAATAATACAGCTGAGTATGAAGCGTTGGTGCAGGGCTTAAGGAAAGCGATTGAATTAAAGGTAAGTAATCTAAAAGTTTTTGGAGACTCTGAAATTATTGTGAAACAAATCCAGAATCAAATACATTGTGTTTCCCCTCACTTGAAGGCTTACCAAAATGAGGTATGGGACCTACTTAAATGTTTTAATGCATTCAATATTATCTCAATTCCAAGACTTAAAAATGCAGCAGCTGACCTTTTGGCCACATCAGCCGCTAGGCTGGTACCTACTAACAATCAATGCTCTGTTGAATTTATTTTCAAGCCCTCAGTACCTGATATGATTACCAACCTACGAGTGTTCGATGATGACCAATAGATTATAGAATGTTTAACAAATGACGAGGTATTTAAAGGAGCAATTATAGATGATGAAGAACATCGGGCCGAGCTGAAGTATGATAATTTCATCCCTAAAGGAGTCAGAACGTTAGAAAGAATGTTCGATTTAAATGAGAAGTTCAGAAGTCCGGCCAACGTGAAGACTCACAGCTCATCTCTATAGTTCGAGCTGATAAATTTAGGGATTGAGACGAATCCTAAATTTGTGAATCTTGGAAAATGTTGCTCACCAGCATAAAGAGATAAGTTCGTCAGTCTGTTTAAACAATATAAATATGTTTTCGCCTGGACATATGAAGATTTGAAAACATACGACACTAGCATCATCAAGCATGTTGTCCCCATCAAAGCCGGCGTCAAGCCGTATCAGCAACCTTTAAGAAAAATGCATCCAAAATTGGA
>LPNX010680513.1:316244-327536 GCA_001517045.1 Pseudotsuga menziesii
AAGAAGTGGTGATAACAACCTTGAATGGTCTCCTAGGATGATGGGATTCATTCATTCAAGGAATGTGTGCCAGAAGGAAGTGATTAATTTCAGTAGAATATGGGAAGAGTGCATACAAGAAGAAGCTCGACTCATAATAAGAGAAAAGAAGATGGGAGAAACTGAAGATTAAGCCCTCATGATTCAAAGACGATCCCTCAGGTGATGAGGAATATGAAGAACTAAATTCTTGAAGAAATTCTTATCCATCTAAGCATTTGGATAAGAAATCATGATGCTATGAATGAAGAAGATGATGAAGCTGAAAGAAGGAGTCTACCCATGAAACAAATAAAGATAAGTATTCAATTGTCATTTCATGATATTATTTTGTTATGCATTTGTTTATGTTCAGTTGATGTGTTATGCATGATAGAATGTTTGCCTTAATGACATTATACTACTAATATGCATGTGATGGGTAAGTAGATCATGGTTCTATACAACTCTCCATTGCTACTTATCTAGAATGAAACCTCTTTACTAACATATTGGATTAGTGCACAATTTAAATGATGTCTTGGTAGATATGGAAGGCATCTAGAAAGGTTTCCGTGAGATATAGATGAATGTTGTACTGGATAAAATAGTTGCATTATCATATATTTATGCATAAGAATTTTCCACTATGAATATGCCTTATGAAAATTTTCTAACCATACAAATGAATTTTGACTTGCAGGAAAGATCGTGTACAATCACCTACAAGCAAAGAAGGATGAGACTTGTTCCAAAGAAAAAGTGACGAAAGTTCAAGATGAAGAATAATATGACAAATGCAGTGAAATCATTGATGCAAAACCTTCTAGCTATGAAGAAGTAGCCAAGAAGATAGGGAAGACCAGTTCAAGAAGAATGATGTCTAGGATGCAGTATCAAGACTTGAAGGGAAGTTCGTAGTTCCATCATGCAGTATATAGAAACATTGTGGGATACAAGGCAAGATTCGTAGCACGAGGCTGTTGAGGCCTGGAAAATCGCAGGAGACAACAGAAAGGGATCCTCCGCAATCAACGTTTCCAACTAGCCCGTTGATTGTTTGGTATAGAGAATCCGTCTAGTTTTGCGGTCCGGCTACCGTAGGTCAAACACAAACAAAGGCTTTACCCGTTGCAGCCCTGTCCACCGGAATTTGTATTTTAACTTAAGAATGCTATGCAAGAATCGAACTAAACATGCAGGGTGGTGAAGAATGTAGGGAGTAGTCACAATGTGATGCGCAGGTTCTTACCTCTCGTCTTAGGCTCACCAACATTTGAATCACACATGCATTCATGCAATGACATAACTATCTATCTATCCCTATCTACCTATCCCCGGGGATCGAACTTATATTTAATATATATGAGTAATGCCGATGTGCACACATGATAAAAGCAATTACAGATAGTTGACATTTACTTTTACAAGCATGAACAATGAAAGATATTTCCACAACCAGATAGCTAATTGTTTCATGATAAGCATGCATTACTCATCGTGGTTATTTCATAAAATAAATCAGAAATCATTTAAACAAGACATAGGTCTTAAATTTAGAACGATCTCACGATTCATGGACACAATGCTGAAAAACAAAGTAGTTCATCTTTCACTTATCCATGGCAAAACATTTGAACTCCCACCGATCTTCTTTCAATAGGTAAACTACAATTTCTATTGCAAAATGAAGTAGTTCTTCTTACCATATGTCATCGCCAGTCTTACTGGGGAAAAAAACCCTTATTCCTTCTACGCTTCCCACTTTTATACAAAAGGTCAAAATGGTTGGGCTGCCCAAAGTGACCTTTTGGCTTCCCAACCTTTTGCTTTCCCAACACTTCATTTCTCAAAAAGCTTTTACAAAATTCTTAAATTATTACAAAATTGACCGGTCCTTTATGAGGAGGGTCCCGCCTAACCATCTAAGAACTTCTTCCACGTTGTTGCTTCAGCAGCAATGCCTTCGAATGCGCATGGCTCCAGGAACTGAATGTTGATTTCAAACTTTTCAACTTGGTTCTTGATGGCCTCGATCCTCGCTGGGCTCAACCGAAGCTGATCCTCTAGAAACTGCATGCTAACGGCTGCGTGGCCTACCTCGTTCTTCAGTACTAGGTCATCAATGGCTCTAATCTGCTGAGTCCTGGCCCCTGCATCTTGACATCTTTTCTGTAATATTTCCATAAAGGCCTCATGGTCCGAGAACTCTTCAAGCCTATGCTCAGCCTCTGTTTGACATCGGTTGTACGTATTCAGGAGCCTTCTGAAATACTCTGAGCATGCTCCCTGCATCTTTTTTACAGCCTTCTTGAAGTCTTCTGCAGTACTGATGGCGAACTCTATCAGGTTGTGATCTCTCTTGAGGGCTTGATGGTCTTTTGTTGGTAGCCCTTCTGGAGTTTCGGCATCATTTTCCAGCCTTGCCATTCTGGCACTCAAAACGTCAAGAACCTCCTGAGATCGATCAATGAAGTATGAGGAAGTTTCCATGATCTCTTCTAGTCTACTGTCAATCTGAAGGACTTTGCACCTCTCTTCTTCAAGAGCAGTCTGCAATTGTAGCATTTGAGCCTTTTGAGCCAGGAAATATTCTTTAAATGGCTGCAGATCGACTTGCTGTTCCTTGGATGCCTCCAGATCAGTAGTTAGAGAAGCTAGCTACCCTTTCAGCTCTTGAACTTGTAAATAACTGGCCTCATAGATGATCTTCTGCTGCTCCTCCAGATCTATCACCTTTGACAGTAACTGCTCCTTTTCTTTCTTTAGACTTTGGGCTTCCTGTTGAACGTTTTCTAGGGACTCCTGTGTTGTTCCCTTTTCTTGCATCTCCACTTGAAGGGTATAGAATTCA
The DNA here is from genome assembly GCA_001517045.1 of Pseudotsuga menziesii. Taxonomy (NCBI): domain Eukaryota; kingdom Viridiplantae; phylum Streptophyta; class Pinopsida; order Pinales; family Pinaceae; genus Pseudotsuga; species Pseudotsuga menziesii. The sequence continues at coordinate 319,117 of LPNX010680513.1, forward strand.
CCTTTTGAGGATTCTAGTTCCCTTTGCATGTGCTCATATTTCCTCTTGAGTCTATTACCTTCATCTCTTTCTTTTCTCAATGTGTGTTTTAGCTGAGCTGAGGTCTTCTTAACTGACTCTAGTTCAATCAATACCTAATTTATGTTATCTACGGAGGCATCGATTAGTTCAACCCCGGCTCTTATCGTGAACCTAGGATCCTTGTCTATCCCTAGCATGCCAGCGGTATCTGTTACCATCTTCCTTGATAGATTTTTCGCTTCCACCTTCTTTTTCATCCTCCTCATTATTCTTTTGGTGGCCTTGTCATAATAGACAGTACTAAAATTGGGGAGCTCTTCACCTTTTTTCTGAGTAAAAGGTATTAGCTGGAGCGTAGGGGTCACAAGGGTTCTAGCAGTAGGCACTTGCAAGGTCTGCACCTCTAGGTTTTCCTTTTCCTGGGTCTGTCCTGTTGATGTTTCAGCAATTGATTGTTGTGGCAGCTCTATTTTTTCAGCCTCCTGCTTTTGGAGCTCTTCCTCTAGCTTTCTTTTTTCTTCTTCAGCTGCCTGTCTGGCTACCTCTTCTGTTTCTTTGGCTGCCTCTTGTTCCTTTCCAGCTACTTCTTGGGAAGCTTTTATTTTCTCTTCTTCTCCTTTTTGCAGCCATTCTGCAGCTTCCTGTTCTAGCTTCTGGGCCTCTTCCTGTCTCCTCTTGGCTCCTTCTTCAGATCTGATCTGCTCAGCTCTGGCTTGCTCAGCTCCTTTTCCACCCTTGGTGGGGTTCTTAGGCTTAAACCATTTTCTCAGGGCTGTCAAGTTAGGGGCACTTCGGAAGATAGATTCTTCCTTGTCGAAGTGGTGAGTGTACTCAAAATGTACTTTATTTTCTTTACAGTGCTCTGCCATTCTACCATGAGTATCATTCCTTCGAAAAGTCATCTCACCAAAATGGAACTTCCCCAATTCTTCTATGAACTCCGCAGCTTGTTTTACCTTGGAAAATCTCTAGCTACCTAGTTTGAATGGCAGCGGAGGATATGTAGCCTTCTTTTGCTCAAAAAGGTAATTCCCTATCCCATCAATGAATACCTGCCTGACTGCCTCTTTATGAATAACATAATCTGTTGCGTATTTGGGCAGCAATAAGGGGCATTTCGTGCCACCAAAAATTCTTATGCACATGCCATTCTCAGTCAGGAAATAATATGCATGATCTTCTATTACCTGCATAGCCTCCTCTGACATACAGTCACATTCCTTCCGGAAGATGAGTGTGTAGAGTGGCATAATGAACTACTCGCAGACCTCCCTGTAGTGGCTATGGTACTGCTACGCCCATAATGGTCTATAGGCGGCATACACAGGCATCCTTTCCCTGTCCCAGACACACTTGAGACCAGGGAAAGGCTGGTTGCACAGTATACAATCTACCAATATCGAGCTCATGTAGAATTCAGACTTTTTCTTGGCTTCTCCTCCCAAGGCAGCGACCACGCAAGAAGAAAGACTGCTTGATACTAAGCTGGCCTAATTGAAGACTGTTCCTTGGGTTGGTACGTGGAACATAATGGGTATCCATTCAATTTTGAAGAGTCTTCCATGGGATCTCCCGAAGATCCTATTCGGCATCAGGGCTATAAATCTATAAGGAGCCCTCAAGTTTGTTGTATCATACTCTCCAGTTGCTCTGTGTCTGTACAGATTTCCCGACAAGAGCATTCTCTTAAGGGTTTCTATCAGGTCCATTCTGATGCTATCCAGCCAAGCATCAGATATAAAGATTTGAGGTTTTGGCAAGTGATAGGCCAATGCCACGTACCCTGGTATAAATGCAGCATATCCCTGGCCTTCCGTATTTCCTATGAGCATGGTGGTTGTATTTGCCCAGGGAAGAATCCATCTAATCACCTCAAAGAAAGGGAACAACTCTGGTCTGGTAGCCACCTTCATGATGGTGGATTTTTCTATGTTTGCATAAATTGGTTCTTCTTCTAGACCCATGTCGGGGACCTCCCTGCGGGAAATCAATCTGTATATGTCACCCCATTTCTACTCAGGCTCCACACCAGAAATACATTGGGTATCTTCATATATATACTTAGTCTTTGTGACGACCTCTATTTCTGGTTGTTCTTCGACCGCAGGGGCCTTCTTCTTCTGTCTTTTGGACATAGTGGGCTTTGCTTCTTCCTACCATATATATAACATTGCAGTATTGAGGCATTTAAGGTGCACACATTTACAAGACAGAGTGCAAACTTTTATTTTATCTATGTACATCATGGCAGCAACTAGTTGATGAAACTATGATATAAGTTCGCATATTTGACTAATCAAACGCACACTACTTCGGGCCTCCGTCTATATGATGCAAAACATTTTGTATGATATTTACAACACCCATCAACCATCTTCAAAACAACAATAAAATTACATTCATATGCAATGTGCCAGTTTTATGTACTTAATGTGAAAGCAGGAAGAGAAACCAATGCATGTATGTACAATCCAACAATGCCCTACTATTAGAAATACCATCATAAACAGACTAAGTCCTGTGTAATACAGTGGGCCATCATCTCGCAGTGTCGTTTCTCCTATTAAAACAATTAGCAAGGCAAATGTATGGATCTTAAAAGCAAAGTGCAAATGTACTGTCCAATAATTCATCAACGTGGTCTAATGCCCAGCAAATGAAGAAACGGGTTATACATATAAAGATCATGCTAGCCGTCTAAACATTTTGACCATAATGCTGTTCGTGGTGGGGGGGGAAATTACATCAATTCGAATATACGCTGCAGGCTTGAACAATATTTTTCTGCATACGACTCTCTCATTGAACTCACTATCCATGCTACCCTTGAATCACAAACCACTACAAAGGCACAGCCTAGGGTTTCAGACAGCCGAGACCGATGGACTGCGCTGGACGGCGTGGGCAAAAGGTTGGGGTTCGAAACCGGGCACACATACTGGGGAAATCGACCGGTGGAGGAACCATTAAATCACAAGAAAAACCACCGCAAACACTTTTGGACATCATCATCATAAGGGAAAACCAGGTGCAGGCGGCGTAACGACCACCTACACCGTGCCTTCATGCACTGTGCATGGGACGAAACAATTACATCCGAGATAAAATGCGGGTTTTATAGGAAAAAAACACCCCTCCCCCCTAACCGCTATCAGTTAACCTAACCGGAAATTCAATATGAAGGCGCAAAACAATGGGCGGAGAAGAAAAACGACTACGGAAAACCACAAACATGGGTGGACCTTTGTACGTATGTAAAATGGAGTTTGCCTAAAGCACTTAACCGCAGCCTACAAATATTGAAAGGAACAAAGCACAACAAGAATGGCCTACCTAGTAGCGACGCGTAGCTGACTGGGTGAGGACAGTTTGGCTTCCAATTGACACCTGGGCACGCGTACTGGCATGCTGGTCCATGAGGTTCGAAAGGTCGACAGCACAGATGACTGCGATAACTTGAGCAACATAAACAAACAATAGAATAATCCAAATGATGTCCCCGAATATATAAACCTTTCACACGTGCGAAGAGACCATAAATCGGGCATCGAAGGGTTTTCATATCAGCAGTCGAGAATTATCTTCCTTCCGCAACGGCGGACGGGTCCAACGTTTACCACATCGGGTATGCATGCATGGCGGGCACTAATCGGTAGATCGACCGTCGGACAGTTCTCCAATCGGGCGATGAAAGCTCGGAACCATCTGCAACGGCGGCAACACATATCCTGAAAGATTTCAATTTTTTGCTACCTGCGTCGGACGTCGGGAGGATCTCAAGTCGGCGAAGGAAAGCTCACAACCTTCCGGAACAGCGGAAGAAAACATGGACAAAGGTTCCGATTTAGAACTTGAAATCAATCGAAAAAACACGTAAGTCGAGAGAAAACCGGAAGTCATATTCAAATCTCAGCCGCAACGGCAGGACAAGAGATTGAAAGAGCGTCCAACGCCCAACTAGAAAATGTCCGCCGCAAATAAAAATATCGGCAATAGAAATGATCAGTAATCGGAAGGTTCTGCAATCGGGGGTAAAAACTTCAAAACAACCGCAACGGTGGAAAACGCAAGCAAAACGACTTCCGATTTCGATAGGCTTCAAGTACATTTAATAGCAGCAATCCGATTAGCTTCAAAAAGGCTCTTCAAGGCATCAAGTAGAGAAACCAGGCATTAAAACAAACATTCTGAGAAAACAATGCAACAAAGTAGGGAAGGCAAAACAAGCTAATCCAAAACAAAGGAGGGTCCCATAAATTTTTAGAATTTTGGGCAAATGTTGCAACTGCAACAATTGGTGACTACCTGGTGAACTCCAGATCTCTGAATTAACCTTTCCCCAGCTCAAGACTGTATAACTAAAAATGAAAACTTCTAGATGTCTGCATTCCTAAGCCAGCCCAAATAATGCATTAAGTTACTCAAATGAAGCCCATTCTTTCGGGAGAAGGTAACATTAGCAGTGTTTTAGGTCTGAATAACTCTTTTGAGGCCAAGTATGTGAGGTTTATTTTGCCTGTCCTTAGGTAGTTTCCATCTTGGACACCACAAGATTGTAACAGATAGCAAGCAGTATAATCCTTTTGTTCCTCATTCCCATGCCAATTTGCACTTTTGTGCTATTTAAATTTTATTCCTTTGATATGAGTCCTCCTACAGGCCTTTCTTACTGAATTTTTAATTCAGGATCCCCTATCCCATAGTGTCCTTTTGTGTGAACAAGATACTTCATATTTTAATTCACGGACGGAGAGGATCTTGTGGCCATTTAGTATTTCATGCTTGTCAAGCTTAGTTTTGGTATGTCTTATTCCTTTCAGGAGTTTTGACTCTTGATAGCTTTCAGCTTTTCTGACATTATGGCATGGGATCATTTATATATGATATACTATCTTACTTTGATTCCCTTTCCGTGGATCTTATGCTGTCACCCCCTTGGATATTAAAAAGTGAGGTGGACGGAGCCTCGAAATAGTATTCCAGACCTCTTTTACTTCTGAGTTATTTACAGGGGTTAAGTGAGACTTCAATGAATGCACGCCAGTTAGGAATACAGTTACTAGAAGACATTCTATGCTTTAAAGCACAGTCTTTCACTCAAGATTTTAGTTAATAAAGAACCCTGATGTTCCCATTGCAACCAAAAGTTTGCCTCTTTATTCAAAACCAAAAGGAAAGAAAGCAAAGTACAAAAGGAAAACATCAGCAAAACAAATAACCAAAGAAAGGAAAAACATCAAAACATTAAAGCAAGAAAACCAGCAGCTCGTAAAACAAACAATTTATTTATGTACAAAAAGAAAAACAAAAGAAAACAAAAATTTTGCCCATTCCTGAAATTTTAAAACTAGAGGACTAAGGAATGAGCTGGATTTAGACATGAGTTACCTAACCATGGTCCAATTGTGCTGTTATTGAAATGGAACTCATATCTAAAATCCTGCAGTCATCACTTTCAGCTTGAGGGAGTTGAAGGAGCTCAGGCCGAGTGTCCATCACATGACTGGCCCTTTTTGAGGAATGATGTCTTAGCTTAAGCTCAGTCAGGTAGTTTCCCAATATAGAATCAGCAGACTCATTGCCTTCTCCTAACTTAGTGACAATATACTTCATGTATGGTTCTCTCATAATTTTTATTGGATTTGGGGTACCTTTGAGAGGTAATAACAGGTGCGACCAATCTGAAGCAAAATAACCTTTCAACCTGGCAGCCCAATCTTGGTTGAGAATAAGCCCATATCCCCTTGGTATGTTAGCCACCATAATGTCAATGAATTGGCATATCTTGTTGTTTGCAGCCAAACGAATTAGGACATTCTTCATTTCTCCCACCACCTTGACACCTGTGCGATCTAATTGAGTTACTTCACGAGGTGTGGATTCTAGCTGTCCATTAATATTTTTACAAATCTCAAGGGGCATCACATTAACTGCTGCTCCAGAGTCTACTAAGAAATTATGTACATTGTAATTCAGCATCTCTAGAGTCAAGAGAAAAGGTGGGGTGTCAAGGTTTTCTTTCCAACCTCGTTCTTTGTCTTCTCTCCCTAGTTGGTTTTGAGTAGGTATATCCTTTGTTAGCTCTTGATTTTCATCCAAGTTTTCCCCATTAACACCGGTCTGTTCTTCTACAAGTTTGACATTCTCAATGATTGGCTTGGTCCTCTGGTTGAGGGTAATGTTCTTATGCGTTTTTCCTTCGTCCAACTTCTTAACATTCTCCTGCACATTGTTAATTTTAGAAACCATTTAATTTTCTTGGTATATGACTCCCATGTCCTTTGTGGTTGTAGATGTGCATTCAGATTTAGGTGTGTCATCTTCAATGTCAAATAGTGAAATACCATTCCATGAGAACATAGTATCATCCTCTGGTTTTCTTATGATCTGTTTCTCCTTTTCTTCCTCCCCACTGTCCTTAATCAATTTAGGGTCCAACAACTTGTTCATCACCAATGTCATTGAATGTAACCATTGGGGACACTTCTTCTCAGAATGAGGTTGTTGGTGAAAGGTACAGAAATTATCCCCTCCCACTTTTGTTATGTTTATTGATGCCGAATTGGAAGGAGGAACTTGCCATTGGTCGTTGTTTCCTTTTTTCGGATAGTGAGGCTTTCAAGATTTCTGAATGTCTCTTTCCCTTTCCAGATCTATTATTCGGTTGGATAATTTCTGGAGCATTTTCATCATTCCCTGATAATCATGTGATTGGTCTTCTCTAGGTTTAGACAGTAGTGAGATCCTTCTGTCAGTAATCTTGTCATCAAGTGAATCAGGATAGTCTTCTACACTCTCACTTTCCGCCTCTACCCTTTCATCCTCTTCATAAGTCTCTACCAGGGTAGGCTTGAGTTTCATCTTGGCAAACATGGCCAGCTCAAGCCCCAGGGATGAGGTGTAATACTCAATTAAAACCTTGTCTGAAGGTCTGTCAACTGCAAAAAAGTTTTTTAGGTACATTGAAAATCTCTAAGTGAAACTATGTACCTTTTCATTCTTCTCTTTTCTTAAGTGACCAAGATCTTTCATCAATGAGGCATGCGTTTTTAGGGTTGTATATTTACTTCTGAAAACTCTTTCTAAGGTGTTCCAATCGGGAATGGAGTTTGTAGGTAGACTGAAATACCAAGATGCTACTGCTCCCTTCAGAGTGTGTGGAAATAGCCTGCAGACCACATCTTCATACTCCCCAGCCCTTAGCCCTTCTAATGCTAGGTAGAAGATTTGGAGGTGATCATCTACAGCAGTCTCTTCCTCAGGGTCAAACTTAGGAAAAAGTTTGTCAAAGGCTTGAGGTAGATTATGCAAAGGAGGAGTTAGGTTCAAGGGAGACCTAGCTCTCCATGCTGGAAGAGGGTTGGGTTGATTACCAGCCATGAGAAAAGGTAAACAAATAAGCCACTGGGCAAAACAGTCCGGAATCTATAAATTTTTTGGTTCGGTCGAAAGCTTCAAAACATCTGCTGGTAGGATAGTCTTGGGAAATTAAGTTCCACGGCTAGCCATTTACTGGAGGCCCTCCTTCTAGCGCCAGAACTGTTGAGGCTTGGAAAATCACAGGAAACAACAGAAAGGGATCCTCCCCAATCAACATTCCCAACTAGCCCATTGATTGTTTGGTATAGGGAATCCGTCCGGTTTTGCGGTCCGGCTACTGTAGGTCAAACACAAACAAAGGCTTTACCGGTTGCAGCCCGGTCCACCTGAATTTGTATTTTAACTTAAGAATGCTATGCAAGAATCGAACTAAACATGTAGGGTGGTGAAGAATGCAGGGAGCAGTCACAATGTGATGCGCAGGTTCTTACCTCTCGTCTTAGGCTCACCAACATTTGAATCACACATTAATTCATGCAATGACCTAACTATCTATCTATCCGTATCTACCTATCCCCGGGGAGCCAACTTATATTTAATATATATGAGTAATGCCGATGTGCACACATGATAAAAGCAATTACAGATAGCTGACATTTACTTTTACAAGCATGAACAATGAAAGATATTTCCACAACCAGATAGCTAATTGTTTCATGATAATCATGCATTACTCATGGTGGTTATTTCATAAAATAAATCAGAAATCATTTAAACAAGACATAGGTCATAAAGTTAGAACGATCTCACGATTCATGGACACAATGCTGAAAAACAAAGTAGTTCATCTTTCACTTATCCATGGCAAAATATTTGAAATCCCACCGATCTTCTTTCAATAGGCAAACTGCAATTTCTATTGCAAAATGAAGTAGCTCTTCTTACAATATGTCATCGCCAGTCTTACTGGGGAAAAATGCCCTTATTCCTTCTACGCTTCCTACTTTTATACAAAAGGTCAAAATGGTTGGGCTGCCCAAAGTGACCTTTGGGCTTCCCAACCTTTTTCTTTCCCAACG
>LPNX010680513.1:327588-349341 GCA_001517045.1 Pseudotsuga menziesii
CAAAATTGACCGGTCCTTTATGAGGAGGGTCCCGCCTGACCATCTAAGAACTTCTTCCATGTTGTTGCTTCAGCAGCAATGCCTTCGAATGCACATGGCTCCAGGAATTGAATGTTGATTTCGAACTTTTCAACTTGGTTCTTGATGGCCTCGATCCTTGTTGGGCTCAACCGAAGCTGATCCTCTAGAAACTGCATGCTAACGGCTGCGTGGCCTACCTCATTCTTTAGTACTAGGTCATCAATGGCTCTAATCTGCTGAGTCCTGGCCCCTGCATCTTGACATCTTTTTTGTAATATTTCCATAAAGGCCTCATGGTCCAGGAACTCTTCAAGCCTATGCTCAGCCTCTGTTTGACATCAGTTGTATGTATTCAGGAGCCTTCTGAAATACTCTGAGCATGCTCCCTGCGTCTTTTTTACAACCTTCTTGAAGTCTTCTGCAGTACTGATGGCGAACTCTATCAGGTTGTGATCTCTCTTGAGGGCTTGATGGTCTTTTTTTGGTATCCCTTCTGGAGTCTCGACATCATTTTCTAGCCTTGCCATTCTGGCACTCAAAACCTCAAGAACCTCCTGAGATCGATCAACGAAGTATGAGGAATTTTCCATCATCTCTTCTAGTCTACTGTCAATCTGAAGGATTTTGCACCTCTCTTCTTCCAGAGCAGTCTGCAGTTGTAGCATTTGAGCCTTTTGAGCCAGGATATATTCTTTAAATGGATGTAGATCGACTTGCTGTTCCTTTGCTACCTCCAGATCAGTAGTTAGAGAAGCTAGCTGCCCTTTCAGCTCTTGAACCTGTAAATCACTGGCCTCATAGATGATCTTCTGTTGCTCCTCCAGATCTATCACCTTTGACAGTAACTGCTCCTTTTCTTTCTTTATACTTTGGGCTTCCTGTTGTACGTTTTCTAGGGACTCCTGTGCTGTTCCCTTTGCTTGCATCTCCACTTGAAGGGTATAGACTTCACCTTTTGAGGATTCCAGTTCCCTTTGCATGTGCTGATATTTCCTCTTGAGTCTATTACCTTCATCTCTTTCTTTTCTCAGTGTGTCTTTTAGCTGAGTTGAGGTCTTCTTAACTGACTCTAGTTCAATCAATACCTGATTTATGTTATCTGCGGAGGCATCAATTAGTGAAACCCAGGATCTTATCGTGAACCTAGGATCCTTGTCTGTCCCTAGCATGACAGCGGTATCTGTTACCATCTTCCCTGATAGATTTTTCACTTCCACCTTCTTTTCCGTCCTCCTCATTATTCTTTTGGTGGCCTTGTCATAATAGACAGTACTAAAATCAGGGAGCTCTTCACCTTTTTTCTGAGTAAAAGGTATTAGCTTGAGCGTAGGGGTCACAAGGGTGCTAGCAGCAGGCACTTGCAAGGTCTGCACCTCTGGGTTTTCCTTTTCCTAGGTCTATCCTGTTAATGTTTCAGCAATTGATTGTTGTGGAAGCTCTATTTTTTCAGCCTCCTGCTTTTGGAGCTCTTCCTCTAGCTTTATTTTTTCTTCCTCAGCTGCCTGTCTGGCTACCTCTTCTGTTTCTTTGGCTACCTCTTGTGCATTTTCAGCTGCTTCTTGGGCAGCTTTTCTTTTCTCTTCTTCTCCTTTCTGCAGCCATTCTGCAGCTTCCTGTTCTAGCTTCTGGGCTTCTTCCTGTCTCCTCTTGGCTCCTTCTTTAGCTCTGGCCTGCTCAGCTCTGGCTTGCTCAGATCCTTTTCCACCCTTGGTGGGGTTCTTAGGCTTAAACCTTTTTCTCAGGGATGTCAAGTTAGGGGCACTTTGGAAGACATATTCTTCCTTGTCGAAGTGGTGAGTGTACTCAAAATGTAGTTTATGTTCCTTACAGTGCTCTGCCATTCTACCATGAGTATCATTCCTTCGAAAAGTCATCTCACCAAAATGGAACTTCCCCAATTCTTCTATGAACTCCGCAGCTTGTTTTACCTTGGAAAATCTGTAGCTACCTAGTTTGAATGGCAGCGGAGAATATGTAGCCTTCTTTTGCTCAAAAAGGTAATCGTATCCCATTAATGAATACCTTCCTGACTGCCTCTTTATGAATAACATAATCTATTGCGTATTTGGGAAGCAATAAGGGGCATTTCATGCCACCAAACATTCTGATGTACATGCCATTCTCAGTCAGGAAATAATTTGCATGCTCTTCTATTACCTGCATAGCCTCCTATGACATATAGTCACATTCCTTCCGGAAGATGAGTGTATAGAGTGGCATAATGAACTGCTCGCAGACCTCCCTATAGTGGCTATGGTACTGCTGTGCCCATAATGGTCTATAGGCGGCATACACAGGCATCCTTTCCCTGTCCCAGACACACTTGAGACCAGGGAAAGGCTGGTTGCATAGTATACAATCTACCAATATCGAGCTCATGTAGAATTCAGACTTTTTCTTGGCTTCTCCTCCCAAGGAAGCAACCATGCAAGAAGAAAGACTGCTTGATACTAAGCTGGCCCAATTGAACACTGCTCCTTGGGTTGCTACGTGGAACATAATGGGTATCCATTCAAATTTGAAGAGTCTGCCATGGGCTCTCCCGAAGATCCTATTCAGCATCAGGGCTATAAATCTATAAGGATCCCTCAAGTTTGTTGTATCATACTCTCCAGTTGCTCTGTGTCTGTACAACTTTCCCGGTAAGAGCATTCTCTTAAGGGTTTCTATCAGGTCCATTCTGATGTTATCTAGCCAAGCATCAGATATAAAGATTTGAGGTTCTGGCAAGTGATAGGCCAACGCCATGTACCCTGGACTAAATGCAGCATATCCCTAGCCTTCCATATTTCCTATGAGCATGGTGGTTGTATTTGTATGGGGCAGAATCAATCTAATCACCTCAGAGCAAGGGAACAGCTCTAGTCTAGTAGCCACCTTCATGATGGCGGATTTTTCTATGTTTGCATAAATTGGTTCTTCTTCTAGACCCATGTCGGAGACCTCCCTGTGGGAAATCAATCTGTATATGTCACCACGTTTGTACTCAGGCTCCACACTAGAAATACATTGGGTATCTTCATATATATACTCATTCTTTGTGACGACCTCTATTTCTGGTTGTTCTTCGACCGCAGGGGCCTTCCTCTTCTGTCTTTTGGACATAGTGGGCTCGGCTTCTTCCTGCCATATATATAACATTGTAGTATTGAGGCATTTAAGGTGCACACATTTACAAGACAGAGTGCAACATTTTATTTTATCTATGTACATCATGGCAGCAACTAGTTGATGAAACTATGATATAAGTTTGCATATTTGACTAATCAAATGCACACTACTTCGGGCTTCCATCTATATGATGCAAAACATTTTGTATTATATTTACAACACCCATCAACCATCTTCAAAACAGCAATAAAATTACATTCATATGCAAAGTGCCAGTTTTATGTACTTAATGTGAAAGCAGGCAGAGAAACCAATGCATGTATGTACAATACAACAATGCCCTACTATCAGAAATACCATCATAAACAGACTAAGTCCTGTGCAATACAGTGGGCCATCATCTCACAGTGCCGTTTCTCCTATTAAAACAATTCGCAAGGCAAATGTATGGATCTTAAAAGCAAAGTGCAAATGTACTGTCCAACAATTCATCAACGTGGTCTAATGCCCAGCAAATGAAGAAATGGGTTATACATATAAAGATCATGCTAGCCGTCTAAACATTTTGACCATAATGTTGTTTGTGGGGGGGGGGGGATTACATCAATTCGAATATACGCTGCGGGCTTTAACAATATTTTTCTGCATACGATGCTCTCATTGAGCTCACTATCCATGCTACCCTTGAATCACAAACCACTACAAAGGCACAGCCTAGGGTTTTAGACAGCTGAGACCGACGGACGGCGCAGGCAAAAGGTTGGGGTTCGAAACCGGGCACACATACTGGGGAAATCGACCGGTGGAGGAGCCATTAAATCACAAGAAAAACCACCGCAAACACTTTTGGACCTCATCATCATAAGGGAAAACCAGGTGCAGGCGGCATAACGGCTTCCTGCACCGTGCCTTCATCCACTGTGCGCGGGACGAAACAATTACAGCCGAGATAAAATGCGGGTTTTAAAGAAAAAAATGCCCCCCTCCCTAACCGCTATCAGTTAACCTAACCAGAAATTCAATATGAAGGCGCAAAACACCGGGCGGAGAAGAAAAATGACTACGGAAAACCACAAACATGGGTGGACCTTTGTACGTATGTAAAACAGAGTTTGCCTAAAGCACTTAACCGCGGCCTACAAATCTTGAAAGGAACAAAGCACGGCAAGAGTGGCCTACCTAGTAGTGACGTGTAGCTGACTGGGTGAGGATGGTTTGGCTTCCAATTAACACCTGGGCGCGCGTACTGGCACGCTGGTCCACGAGGTTCGAAAGGTCGACAGCACAGATGACTGCAATAACTCGAGCAACATAAAAAAACAATAGAATAATCCAAACGATGTCCCTGAATATATAAACCTTTCACACATGCGAAGAGACCATAAATCGGGCGTCGGAGGGTTTTCATATTGGCAGTCGAGAATGATCTTCCTTCCGCAACGGCGAACGGGTCCAACATTTACCACATCGAGTATGCACGCATGTCAGGCACTAATCGGTAGATCGGTCGTTGGACGGTTCTCCAATCGGGCGGTGAAAGCTCGGAACCATCCGCAACGGCGGCAGCACAGATCCTGAAAGCTTTCGATTTTTTGCTACCTACGTCAGACGTCGGGAGGATCTCAAGTCGGCAAAGGAAAGCTCACAACCTTCCAGAACGGCGGAAGAAAACATGGACAAAGGTTCCGATTTAGAACTTGAAATCAGTCAAAAAAACACGTAAGTCGGGAGAAAACCGGAAGTCATATTCAAAGCTCAGCCGCAACGGCGGGACAAGAGATTGAAAGAGCATCCGACGCCCAACTAGAAAACATCCGCCGCAAATAAAAATATCGGCAATAGAAAGGATCGGTAATTAGAAGGTTTTTCAATCGGGGGTAAAAACTTCAAAACAGCCGCAACGGCGAAAAACTCAAGCAAAATGACTTCCGATTTCGACAGGCTTCAAGTACATTTAATAGCAGCAATCCGGCTAGCTTCAAAAAGGCTCTTCAAGGCATCAAGTAGAGAAACCAGTCATTAAAACAAACAATCTGAGAAAACAATGCAACAAAGTAGGGAAGGCAAAACAAGCTAATCCAAAACAAAGGAGGGTCCCATAAATTTTTAGAATTTTGGGCAAATGTTGCAGCTGCAATAGAGGCTTCTCATGAAAAGAAGGCATATACTATGAAGAGACATTTGCAACCATTGGAAGTTAAGACACATGACATGAAGGCTCATGTGTGCAAAAGAAAGAAGGCCTTGTACGAGCTCAGAAGGCACACGTGGGATAACACATACATGAGGAGCTTAAAGATCACCTAAAGTAATGAAGATCTTAACCTTTGCTACAAGGTTGAAGATGAAATCCTATAGAGGATAACAAGCTCACAGATGGGTGTGAGAAGAACATTTTCAAGATAAAGGAACTTGGTATCCAGTGACCCTAGATGGATACATAGAATATTAGTATCAGAGGAAGCTACTTGTCACTCCAATATAGAATATTTCAGTGCATAAAGTATGAAAGGTAGAGGCAAAATGATGCTTCGCTTCAGAGGGAGTAACTACAGAAGATATTGAGGTTCGACATGGTACGACAGGATGGATAACTTACTGATGACTCTAGGCTTTACTGAGAGTAAAGAGGATTCCAACCTTTTCTTCAAGGTTGAAGGTAGAAGACCAGTAATGATCCTGTTATATGTCAATGACATGTTCCTGAAATAAAAGAGGAACTCATTAAAGTTGCAAGAATGAGACTTGCTGCTGAGTTTGAGATGAAGGACTTGGATATGATGCACTACTTTCTAAGCATGGAGGTGTGGCAGAATGTAGATGGAATATCCTTAGGACAAGGGAAGTATGCAATAGAGATCCTGAAGAGGTTCAGGATGATAGACTGGAAGGCCATGACCACACCTATGGAATCGAACCTAAATCTATTGAGTGTTTCTTCATTATATATGGTTGATGCCATGATGTATCGTCAGATGATTTGTTCCTTGATGTAACTAACAAATATGAGACCAGATATTTTCTTTCCTGTGTACACATTGAGACATGTTCACCTTATGGTTACAAAGCATGCAATGAGGTAATTGAAGGGTATAGTTGAGTATGGGCTCAAGTATGACATGAATCAGAAGATTAACCTAGAGGGTTATGTGGATTCATATTGGGCAGGCAGTGCCATTGATAGGAAGAGCACCTCAGAGTGTTGCTTCAATATGGGATCAGGTGTGATATCTTGGTTTAGGAGGAAGCAATACTGCGTAGCATCAAGTACAGTCGAAGTAGAGTATGCCACAACTTGTTCAGATAGTTGTGAGGCAGTATGGCTCAAGAAGCTACTATCTGAGTTATTTGATCTCCCATTGGATGCTACCTGTGAAAACCAGAGTTGTGTGAAGTTGTTTGAGAACCTGGTGTTCCACAACAGGTCGAAGCACATCGATATTAGATATCACTATATCAGGGATATGGTGTAGCATTAGAGGAATTTTGGGATCTAAAATGGGCCTCCTAGGGAAAATAATAAAATAATAGTTAAAATAATAAAATAATATTGATTAATTTTGGAGGAAGAAATAAAAAAACTACTTTTTGTGTTCGTATTTTCGACATATCTCCTTGTGTTTTTACTCAAATTTCGATCGGGAGAGCTCGTTGGATGCATAATTTGATTCCGCATCCAACGAGTACCCACACTGCATACTTTTGACCGATTCCGCCACCCCAAAAACAAGAAATACCTGAAAAAACGTGATGATGACATCATCATCACGTTTTTTCAGGTATTTCTTGTTTTTGGGGTAGAAGGGTCCATCAAAAGTATGCAGTGTGGGTACTCGTTGGATGTGGAATCAAATTCCACATCCAACGAGCTCTCCCGATCGAAATTTGAGTAAAAACACAATGAGATATGTCGAAAATACGAACAAAAAAAAAGTTTTTTTTAATGACAAATATATCAATTCAACCATTATGGTTGACTTATTTTATTGAAATTCTATTGGTTCTTGAATTCCAACTCACAAAAACTTATTTTGGCACGTTTTCTTATAAGGCCCATTTTAGACCCCAAATTTCCTCTAATGAGAGGAGTAGTGAAGCTCCAGTATGTTGCAACGGACGAGTATATATAAGATGTGTTGACTAAACCACTAGCCAGGGTGAAGTTTGAGTAGTTTAGAGAGAGGCTTGGTGTTCTTTAGATAGAAGATAATTCGAGGAAGAAATGATGGGACACATTTACAGGAGCCATTCCAAGCATGATAGGAGGATCCTTCCCATGGCTGTGGATGTAAACGTTGTGTGATGAGCATCAGGATGATGCTTCAGTTTCTGCTATGATGATGATCAGGATGATCATATGATGATTCTATGCACCAAGATGATGTTGTGATGAGTATCAGGATGATACTATGTGGATAGATTATACAAATAAGCATGTAAAAGATCCTGAGAGATCTGATAGTCTGTGCTTGGATGCTCTTTCAAGGTTTTGCTACAAGTTGTCCGTGGACAGGTTGTGTAGGTAGCATAGAAAAGATATTGGGAGATCCTATAGTCTGTGCTAGGATTATCTTTCTAGGTTTTGCTACAGGTAGCATAGAAAATATCCTGGGAGATCCTATAGTCTATGCTAGGATGCTTTTTCAAGGTTTTGCTACTAGAGGCATGTAATTATCCCTGGAGATCCGATAGGTTGAGATATGTGCTCGTAAAAGTCATGGGATGCTCTTTAAAGTTCTTGCAGGTTGCAAGCCACTCTTTTAAGGTTTTTCTCGACCACATAGAAAAGATCATGGGAGATCCTATAGTCTGTGCTAGGATGCTATTTTGAGGTTTTGTGGTGGTAGTCACATAGAAAAGATCCTGGAAGATCCTATAGTCTGTGTTAGCATGCTCTTTCGAGGTTTTGTGATGGTCACATGTAAACAATCCTTAGAGATCCTATAGTTTGTGCTAGGATGTTATTTCAAGGTTTTGTTGACGCACGTAATCAGTCCTAAGGATTCCACAGTATGACCAAAGATGGTAAAGACCTAAATAAGCCATTCTCTGGGAGAATGGAGGCACCTGGTCAGTTACCAGGAAATCGATTCAGACTGGGATTGAAGCTCAACTTAGTGTTGAGAATCCAATCTCTGGGAGAATGGAGGCACCTAGTCAGTTACCAAGAAATTGATTCAGTCTGGGACTGAAGCTCAACTTAGTGCTGAGAGGCCATTCTCTAGGAGAATGGAGGAACCTAGTCAATTACCAAGAATTAGTTTCAGTCTGGGACTGACACTTATCCTAGAGATGAGAGACATTCTTTGAGAATGAAAGATGTAAGTGTTGGGCGGGCCATTTTGACATGGTTCTTGGATGTGTTCATCTCATGGTAAGATATAAGTGCTGAAGAAGATGAGACCTACCTGAAGGCTAGGCCTACAACCAGCATGAAAAAGGGCTGTCTCTGTAGAACTTTCTGTGACAAGAAGAATGAAGAGATAGCACCATTTGATTAAGATAGCGGAAGTAGTGATGATGATCCAGTGATGCTCTAGATCAAGTGATGATCCAGACTCGATGATGATCCAGTGATGATCCAGACCCAATGATGATCCATACTTGATGAAGATGATTTGATGATTTGATGACTTGAAGATGAATATGACTTGAAGATGACTAGATGATGATCCATATGATACAGAGAAGAAGACTTGTGATGATCAATTGTGTCAAGAGAATACCTTCGTAGTTAATAGGGAGTGTTGATGTATTTGTAACTTCAAAATATATTCACTTGTATATATTATGTATTGTACCCCGATGTTTATTCTGGGAATTATCTATAATATAATTGAGTCATGTCATGCCCTGATGTTCCGATCGGGATATTCAATAATGTAAACAAGTCATGTAAAGTCATTGAGGTTAACCCTCCATTGTAAGTTGGGGAAATAGTCCCCACAATTGAGTCAAGGTTAATCCTCCTTGCTGATCGGAGGGAAAAGTCCCCACAGTTGTGGGGCACTAGGGTTATTAGACTCTCCTAGAGAATTCGGCCATGGTAAGTAATTGTTAAGTGAGGCCAACTTGTTGAAGTGGACATAAAGTGAATGGAAGAATATAATTATAAGTGAGGCTCTCCTCATTTCTACATATCACACACACACTCACTCACTGGGGTGCATGAGTGAGAGACGAGAAGCTATCTCAAGTGAGAGAGAGAGAACAACTGTTGGAGATCATCTTTTCTGTCTTTGGGTTTTACTGCTTCCATTGGTGCTCATTCTATATTTGAGGAAGTTGCAGGGTTTTCTCCTTTATGGTTTCCTCGAGAACAGTTCTTTGTGTCTCTTGTCTCTTGTGTTTATTTCTGTGCATGGAATACTCAAATAAGATCCTAATATCATATTACTTAAATGATAAAAATGTAACAACATCTGCATTACATTTAGCAATGCAGAACCACATGCATATAGAAGTGGAATGTCTATAGAGTGTGGTATTTGATAGGTGCACTAGGTTAGTCATGAACATGAAGAAAGAACTATCTGACTGCAAGTTAGGGAAGAAGAAAAACTTTGAGTATTTTAGCATTCTTGCAGATTTATTCTTTGAGTGGGTGCCCATTTTGAGTGCTAGGGTAAGACTTCCACCTGCTCCTCCACGTGAGCCTATGATCACAAGGTGGGGTGATCTGTTCCTCCATAAGGGTGGTAGCGAGATATGGCGTGGATTTGATGATGAATTTTATGCCTGGTTGGGTAGGAAATTTCTTTCCTTTGAGTAGTTCCCCTATGCAGTTTTAGATTTCCGTGGAGATCCAGAGTTGGTTCTTCCTCTAGGAGGTGCATGGGGAGATATGGGTGAGTTCTAATTTTCATATTTTTAATATTTTATGAAAATTCGGGTTTTAAGTGTATATATACATATGTATGCTATGTGAGTCTATGTCATATTTTATGATGCAGATATTGGGCTAGTTCAACCAGATGGTCACCCCAGGACCTACATGAGACCGATTGTTGGGTTTCGGAATTGTCTTTTATAATGATGTTATTTACATTAATTTCCCATCCTATCTACTATGATTTAATACCTCTATGTTCAATAAGGCTATCTTTTACTTTGTTTTATTCAATAAATAACATAAATGTAAAATGAGCCTAATATGTTATTTTTAATGTATTAAATGTAATAATTGTGTAAATCGTAAATCATTTTGGTACTCCTTCCGGCCCTTCATCCGACCTTTCTTCTGATCATGAGTTCTGCAATGGGTTTGATTGCATTGGTTCACTAAGTTTGGATTTCCTTTGTCTTTTGGATCTTGTTTATCCTATGATATCTTCTCCTTCCACTTCTCGTTAGTCTTGTCAAACCTACATGTGAAAATCAAAACCAGGAATTGATGATAAGTTTGTAACAATATAAATAAAAATAGATGAAATATTGAAAAAAGGATTATTATTGACATAATAATATTTTTAAAACATAATTTGTTTAAATAAAAAAAAAATTAGTATAAAACAAAATTGAAAACATCCATAAAATAAAATATTTTAAATGTTTTAAGTGGAAATGTACTAAGCATGGAAAGTACACAAATGTTTAAAACCATTGGTTCCATTATCCATAAAAGGGAGGTGCACATTTCATTGAATTTCCATAGCCTACATTTAATTAAACAAACAAAATCATTAAACCAATATAATATGTATTGCACTTGCTTTAACTTTATCATATAAATGGAACTTTCTTTCACTTTATAATATGGATGTCATTTATAAATTATTTTGTTTGGGTTTCACAAAACTTTGACTAATATGTAATTTATTTACGCAGGTATCATAGGAAATCACATGAAAAGGATGGATTGCAAGTATCATGAGAATGGGAAGGAAGAATATTGGTAAAATCCATCATACAACCAATCAAACTCAGCCACAACATGAAGCTAGCACCTAGCATTCAATTTGGAAAACAACTTAGCTCGGGTAGTTAGAGGTATTCAGGGAAGAAACAGAAATGTGGGTTTTGTCGATGATTGTCCTGTCATGCTTCTCCACCTCCAAGATTCCACCCAAGTCGTGTTTTCATCTATGAGAATCACCGGGATTTGTTTCCCAAATGAAGGAATCTGTTTTGTACATGATTTGGAGGAAAAAACTCCCTCTCTTCCATTTGTAAATTTTTATATATATAGAGGCTCTTAGCCATGTAAAGGGGGTAGTGGTAGCTATTGTAATTGTTTCTATGGCTCACACTTGAGCTGAACTCTATAATTTTGAAATTGATTGCAATAAGCTTGCCGGTTTTCTTTGTTATGTTCATTTGAAGAAGTAGATAGTCTTAGGTTGTGATTCTGGGGGGCCCACTAGAGGTTGGAAGCTGTTCCTTTGTGTGTGAGATCGATCTCGTCCATATTTGTGTATACTATCATCTAAGTGGTTTCAATTCTACATTTCAAATTATCGATTTCAGTTTAGTAGATGTTCAGTTGTGTGTGTGCTTTCAATTAAATTAGTTTTAGCTTGGTAGATTAGGAAGTTTTCCTTAGTTACATATCTCTTCCTAGATGTTTATTTCCTTCTCATTTATAATATTTATGCTCTTCCCATGCATCTTTATTTTCATGTTTATTGTTTGTTGCATTTACATTCAGATTCCCATCATCATTCCAGGAGATAAATTTTGGGGGAAGCGTTTGAGAAAGCCGTAAGGATTCTGGGGAAACAGTTTGAAAACCACTTCCCAAATAGGCCCGTTTACCCCTAACCACAGACAGTTTCCATAAATTCTTAATAGGAAGGGTGTAAAGTGATCTAGAACATCCCTCTGCATTTTTCCATCACGTTTTTAGATCCATGTTGCTTTCCATGCATTTTACCTTTGCGTTTTTCTTTTTCCATCATGTCTTTTGATTGTTGTAAGGATTAGTTTGAATTCTAGAGTGGTGTTATCATTGTAGGTAGGTTTCAGAATTGTGTCTTCACAGTTTTAGGAATTTTCTTTCATTTCTTTTGTTCACAGTAAGACCTACACTTCATTTTCAGAATTCTGTTAGTAAACGGAAATAGAAGTTAGATTTATAATTTAGTGGTTAAAATGTCTTTGATTTGTTTCATTTTCATTAAATAGAAAATAGAATTACTTTTTTAGTTATTGCATCTTTTCCTTCCATAGAGTTTACTCGCTATGCATTTGAATTTTTTTTCCCATTGCTGCACATTGATTTCAATATTTGATTATAATTACTGTAGTTTTCATTCTCAAAAACTAGTTATGTTTCAATTTTGCTTAGTTACTGTGTAATGGAGAATAACTCTTTAATTTAAATACAAGTAGTTTAATTGATTTTTATACAGTAGTCTCTAACATGATTTCATGGTTTGATTATAGAGTAGTGTAATTTTTCTTAACTTAGATCTTCTTTTAAGAAAGAGAATAGAATAGATTTGTATTTTCATTAGAAGTTGGATCAAGTAGCTTAGTTTGTAATTAGATTTGCTATCGAAATAGAGTAGTATATTCTACGTTCGATATAGATTTATTTGCTAATATTAGCTTAATTTGTCGTTCTAGTTTGTTAATAGTTATAGATAGTGTCATTTTGTTTCTCAAGTAGTGTTGGCCCAGGGAAAGGGGCATAAGAAGGAACTTTGCATGCACATCCAAGGAAAATGCACATCATGCGCGATAGAAGAAAAGGAAGAGCATGAAGGATGGAAACGACCTGCGAAGGTAGACCAGAGAAGTCCTTGGCAAAGGAAAGGCAAGCACATAAATGCACATAGGGGGAATGACTGAAAAGCGATAGGGCAGTCGTGGGTGCAAAAGCTGGCTTAAGTCAGAGGATGCCACATGAGTGAAAGCACACTGTAATTAAGACCATTAGTGCCTCGTGTCGAGTCATGATCACCACAACTGTAGCCTAGGGGGAGGCTCATGGTGACAGTTAACAGACTTCCTATAAGCAGTCGACCCGGTGTGGTCATGTATAATGTTATAAATATGAGAGATGTAATTGTTAGAAGGTTGGATTTTTGTTATTCGTAATTACAGAATGGATTTGATAGACGAGAGCTGTATATAGTTGCGGAGAGTAGATCTAAGAGAAATTTAATTAGAATAGTGGAAGGAGAAAGCTATGTTAGAGCGGCGCAGATGCTAGGAAAGTCGATCCAGGTTGTGTGTGGATCTGTAGGTAATAGCAGTAGATTAGGAGAAATAAGAAAGAGAGCATGAGAACTATGAGTTTGAACTTAAAGACATATCTCAAGATCAGTCTACATCTCGCAGGCTGCAAGGTGCTATATCATTTCTCATGCTAGATGAAGAGTACCTTGGTGGTTTTTCCCATATGGGTTTCCACATTATTTCTTGTGTCCAAATGAATACTTGATGTGGTGAATGTTTATGTGATTGATTAATAGATGCTTTCGTATAATGTTGAATGCGGTTAAGTTTCTATTAGTTTCTTGTAATTGATAAATGGATGAACATAATGCCTTGCTGAATTGAACTTGTATAATTGTATATCATTCTATATAATTCTTGTTATGAACCCCAACGTAAGTCATAGAGCCAATTGATGTGAGTTAGTTGCACCGGTTGCGAGGGAGAAAGGAAATTCAGGTTGTGCATGATGACATATAGTTGTGCTCATTCGTGTAGAACCGACTACTCCATCTAGCCATCCTGCTGCCTTCATTGAGCTCCTTGGTTGTGAACCAAGGGAGTATACTTCCACAACAATTGTGAAAACATGGTTCTCATAGTTACCCATCTATGAGATATCTCGGGTGAGACGACGCATGCTTTGTAGGTGTTTCCTATGGGGCCTGCTCTATCGGGCCAGTTGTTATAGCTGATTTAACCACTCCAGGTGAATCGCACTTATATGGCCTTCCCCTGTCCCACTGCGGACTCCTTAGACCCCTTGGACCATTTTTTGTCCTTTGATGTTTCCTTGACCATCCCTAAAAACATGTGAAAAATGATACACACAACTTTTAAACCCTTAATCGTGTATATACACGGGTTTGACCACTAAAACCGTGGACATCGGGATGTGTACAAAATCCAAATCCTTTTGGAGTTTTCCTTGACAGGATCCGACTCGCCTGACTCCTGGCCTTCCATATGCCTTGAGATAGCTCGGATTCGACCTTTCATTACCCCTTTGAAAAGCTATATAAGGAACTCTATGATACATTGAAGGCATATGAGAGAATTGAGAGCAAAGAAACTATAGTCCATTGTTGCCAGAACTTATGCTTGAGTCTGCATCCCTTTGTCCCTTGGAGCACTTTTGTGTTCTTCCCAAGATTGCATTTTTCTTGTGAGCTTGCTATCGAGAGATGGAGGATTGAATTTGTGGAGGCCCAAGTAGGGGATTCAATTTCTCCGATTCATAGATGTGCCAATAGAGGTTGTATGCATTGTAATATCTGATTTAATATTAATAGAAATATCTTTTCCTGTCCAATAATGTATGTTTGAATGAATGCTTTATCCATGGATGTTTTCAAATGCTTATACATTTTTGATTATATATGCTAGAATAGATCTAACACCAATATATATAGTATGGTTGTATTGTTTACTTGTTGTTGAGGAAGTAATCTATCAGTTCAAGCTGAAGTTGGAAAGCTCAACGACGATCTACTTCAACCGTCCGGAATAAGGTACGAGGTTTGATCCTTTAGTATTAGATATTTAATTTCTATTTCATATTGGAAAGGATTTATTTCTGGAGTCAAGCTGTCTATTGTGGTACCCCAAGCCACAGGAATTTCTCTCCGTAACAGAATTGGTGACTCTACTGGGGAGTTCCTAGTAGTTGTCCTTTGGGGGTTTTCTATCAGCATTCAATGACTTTGAATTGCTCTTTCTCTCTTGTTTATGTGTCGGGTCTGGGGGCATGTTTACATGGTAGTGTCTAATTGGTGTGATGTTTGTCTCAGCTTGTCTGTTTTCCTCAATTTTTATGCACCTTTCTTCTTGTATGTGAGTTTTGAACTCACAGTCGCGTATACACGCGGTTTTCTCTGCTATTTCCATGTATACACGCGGGTTTACTACGAACAGTCGTGTATGCCCTTAGTTTTTCCTTTTAGTGTAATTTAAATGGTTGATGGTGAGTTCTGATGATTGCTGAGTCTCCTTTGATACTACTAGATTCTGTATACACCTCTATTTCTGACCAGAGGCATTTTTTTAGGGTAAATTTCTTTTTTTTTAAGAATGTTCTTGTCATTGCATTTTTGATTTTTTGTTTTGGGATTAGTGCATTAGACTTCTTTTACCTTGGTGCTTTGATTGAGTGTTGCTTGAGTGTTCTTGCAGAGTCTGAGGGTTGTAGAATCATTCTTGTGCTTTTTATATCTCATTTTATTTCAAAAAATCCAAAAATATTTGCTTATCATCATGCATTGCATTTTGCATTTTGCATACTATTTGCACTAGATTTGCTTTGGAGTATTAGTCAGGATTTCATATAGGAAAGATTGCATCTATCATTTGAAGAAAATTGTGCATTTCACGTAGTAGCATACCCTGTTTTCATGGACACAATGCATTTGCATTGATTGTTAAGTGTGCATTTTACTTCATGTTGTGTCATAACACCATTAGTTGCACAGCCATATCCCTCTTTTGAGCAATAAAGACAATTAAAATCAACGCTTAAATAAAATGAACTACACTATTTTATTTGATAGGGTTCACCTACAAGATTAGGTTTTAGGGTCTTGGAATAGTTCATTGTGAGTAAATTCTCCAAGACCACTAAACGACAACATGTATGTGTCTGTCCAGGTGAGTGTGTGAAATACTTGATATAACTAGTGTTTCTCAGGATCCTCCTCTCAAAAGGGAGTTAAGCACGAGGCAGTGTGAGCAGTTATTGATTGGGATGACCCCTAGTCATAACTGAGTAGCACTGGAGATATTTCTAGGATTGTATTCGTATCTGGGGGCTCTTTCGAGAGTTTCGGGCTTTGCTACCCTACCCATAAGGTCAATTCCGCCTGTGACTATATGCTTGAGCATTGATTATATTGAGGTGACCTTAGTGGCCTTACCTAGGCTATTGAGGGGGTACTTTGCAGGAGTTATTCTGCAGGTGTCCCGACCAGGTTGGTGTCGGACAACATAGTCGCTTTACGCGTTGAATCTAAGGGCCACAATAATTGATTACGTACCTCTGCCTATTGTGTATGGGAGTATCAAGAATCTCCTAGGTGAGACATACCTGCTTCATTCAGGAGCTCACTTATCCTACCCTTGATTGCTTGCATTTGGATTTAGATTTTATTGGTGATTTCTCTGTGCACGATAGCTTGCCTAGGGTTTGCGTAGATAGAGAGTCTTTTCTATTTTTTTGAGTCATTGTGGATTCGATTATAGCTCCTCATCGTTCTTGTCATTTAGCAGGACTTCCACCTTCTACATCTCCTCCTCCTTTGGGAGAGAGAAATAGATAGTCCAGGCGGACTACATCGCACATTGATTCACACACCATGGGAGACCAAGTTGAAGGTATTCCTGAACCACCTTCTCCCATTCACGTGGAAGATCGGGAGTTTACACCTGACTATGATCCTTCAACCGACTTTATTGAGTTAGGTCCTATGATTTCCAAGATAGGAACCTTTCATGATAGACCTACTTACTCTAGGGTTGATTCCCCATTGACGGATCGTCGGTATGGAATGTCGGAGGATGACGAAACTCATTTTGAACCTGCCAACACTAGTTATGGTAGTTATGGTATGTCTGGTTTTCCCACACACAATTTGGAATTTCATGTTGAGTCTGATTTCAAGCCTAACACTATGCCTGGGGGCACTCTCAATCCTTACAATGCAGAGAGGTTTGGGAGCACTAGTCACATTGCACCTTCTATCCCGGTGGTGGAAGCTACATCTCATATTCCTCCTAGGTCTAGGGTTAGTGATCCTATTAGGATACCATATCTGAGACGAGGGACTATAGGGAATAGTATGTACTTAATTACACAGATCCATTCATCCATTGTCCTTAGTTCTTCTAATGTCCACCCTCCACCTCATTCACGTGGTCCTTCGGGCCGAAACGTTGCTATGAGTTATGTCCGTACTGTGGTTACTAGATCGGTTGTGTCTCAAATTCATGCACCACCCGTTGTTTCGGGAGGTCATGCTCATACTTATAGAGGTCACATTCCTACTTATGGAATGTATATTCCTACTTCCAGAGCGTATGTTCCTACTTACGGAGTGTCTCATGGGACATCTCATGCGATGACTTATGGACCCTATTATGGGACGTAGTATGGACAAGGTTCTTCACCATATGGGGGAAGGTATCAACAACCTACTTAATCTCCAAATTACGGCTTTGTAGCTCCGAATAGTCAAGGTCCACCACAATATGGTGCTTCCATGCCACCCTATACGGGTCAAACAGGAGGAGGGCACTATGGACAAGGCCATGGTGGTAATCAAACCTATGTGAATCAGAACTATCAGGGAGCAGTCCATTGACCTCATAATCCTAGGATCCATTTCCTTGTGACACTGAATCTTCCTGACTTGTAGAGATTGATGAACGATCCTATAGCTCATGACCCGGCTTGGCCGGCCATCCCTACTAAGCTTCCCTCAGACATACCCAAATTCTAGGGAAAACCAAGAGAGGATCCGAGTGAACATGTTACTACCTTCCACCTATGGTGCTCTTTGAATTCCTTACATCAGGACTCCATCCGTTTAAGGCTATTTCAACGCACCCTTACAAGGCTTTCCATGAAATGGTATATAGAGCTACCTAGGGGGGCATTTGGTTTGTTTGATGACCTAGCGATGACTTTTCTTAACCAATTCCAACTACCAGTGCATTATGACGTTGGTACTGAACTCTTGTCGACATTTCGGTAGGATAAAGCCACACATATCTTGGATCATATCCAAGAGTGGCGTATATGGACGAGGTTAATTAAATCCTTTATATCGCCATAATTCCTCCTCAAATGGTTCCTTAAGTCATTATTTCCATATATAGCGAAGGATGTTTCTACATCCGGAGTGCAGAATGAGGAACAAGCAATTTTTAGGGCATAGGAACTAGACTTGATTTATGCTCAGTCCGGTTTGTTATATGAGATCATTTCCAATGCTCCGCGTTCTAGTTTCTACCCCAAAGTTAAACCTGGACCACATGCCGATGGCATTGTTGGTTGTGCAAGTGCTAAAACTGTGGATTTGGTTACAAAACAAGTTATTCAATTTTCAATAAATCAATCTGCTTTGGGACAAGCAACGGGTTCATCTCAACCCGCCCAAACGGTGAGTGTACTTTTGGTGCAATTGTCGGACCAGAAGGGTAGCCAGCAGCCCGGATGAAATAAAAAGAAGGGTAAGAATAATCGTAAGGGTGGGAATAGGAATGAGAATGCTAATAATAATGACAAGAATGCTCATAATGCTGGGGGGGACAAGCAAGCTAAACGTAAGGTTAAATTTCCTTGCAAGTTGTGTAAGGATGATCACCTCACTTACTTGTGACCTCGTATCGATGAAGTCTCGAGATTCTTGGCACAGAGCCCAGTTATGCTAACTAACCCTTTACCTCATAATTGAAATATGAACTCGAGGACCCATGATCGCTCTGGTGGTGATCAAGATCCATCGGAGGGTAGTGGTCATGGTTGCATTAACATAGTTCATGCTGCGAAAGTTGTGACCTGTACGAAGGACTATGGTTCATCACAACCCAGCACAGGAAAGGAACCTGATCCACCAGGGTCTCCTTTGTGTATTGAGAAGCCTGTGGATAAACCTGAAGCTGCACCTTGTGTTCCTAAGGGAGTCCTTAAGCATTCAGGGCACAATCCTAATTCCTGAGCTGCACATAACTATTCAGTTGTCGAGGATTTGGGCCACACTCCTTGTGTGATGTCTGCATTGGAAGTGCTTCAGAATTGTCCTTCACAAAGGAAGGCTTTGCTTTCTGCCCTTGGTGTGAATGATGATAATTCTTCCTTTGTGATTAAATTTGAAACCGTAGGAATTTAGCCTTGCTTCCCTTACTATGTGTCTCTTTTGATTCACGTATAATGTCTTAACATGACTGTCAAGCGCACTGTGATTGATGAAGGCGCTGCCGCTTCTGTGATGTCTTTATCGTGTTAGAAGGGTTTAGGTTCCCCCGAGCTATCTAAATCAGTGATCATGTTAACTACATTCGATGGGAGATCGTTTAGGCCACATGATATTCTTCCTTCCCTTAAGGTCCATTTGGGAGGGAAGACCGTTGTGATAGAGGTCAAGGTGGTTGATGCACCCCTTGACTACAATCTCTTGTTGGGTAGGAATTGGATGTACAGCATGCAAGCCATTGCTTCTTCCCTATTTCGTGTTGTATGCTTTCCATTAAACGAGAAGATAGTCACGATTGATCAAATGACATTCAAGAATCCATCAATTACCGCATATTTGGGAGCTTCGATCCCGATCGTTGAACACTCTCAGCTGGCAACTAGGAGTGTGGGTGTAGGCATGTATCCATCCCTCATGGGAAGCTTTAGTTGTCCTGCACCGATCCTTATGATAGGGTCTAGTTCCGGTGAGGCTTCAACATCTATGAGATCGGTGTATGTTCACACTAGTCATATGGAAGATCCTTGAATTCTTCCTACACCAAGTACTTCGAGTGAGCCCATCCTTGCAACTATGATAGCTTATGAAGCTAATATCAAGTGTGTTGCAGAGCCTAGTCCTTCCTCTTCGAGGATAGGGGAGGAGGAACCTTATGTGCTTCCAGCATGGGAAGTACAATATTATCATGTGCACGACTTCCTTGATACTATTTTCCCTTCAGATGAAGCAATTATTGAGGCCATGTCAGGAGTTGAGCCACCATACGAGGAACTCCATCATAGATCTTACTTTCTTCCTGAGCTTGACCTCTTAGAGTGTGAGGACTTTAGGGAGGTTCTTAGTGAGAGAGTTGGTAGTCCTATGGTTCCATTAACCTCTTCTTGTCTGATGGCTGATGGAAACATGGCAAACATATCTTCAATGATTCCTATCAATATCTCTCGCAATCCTAGCATAATGGAGAATGTCTATATTGGGGCAGAATGTTCCCATGCTGAGATTCAAGAATACATTCAGCTATTTAAATAATTCCGTGATATCTTTGCTTGGTCTTACAATGAAATGGTAGGTATCGACCCTCATATTGTCAAACACGAGATTAAGACTTATCCCAATGCTAAGCCTATTCGATAACACTTACATGCGGTGAATCCTAGGAAAGCACCCGCGATTAAGGTAGAGATAGAGAAACTGTTGAAAGTTGGTTTTATCTATCCCGTTCCGTTGACGGAATGGGTTTCAAACCCCATTCCGGTGGATAAGAAGCAGGGAGTGACCTGCATATGTACTAATTTCTGTGATTTGAATCGTACCTATCCTAAGGACAATTTCCCCACAGCATTTATTGATCAGATTTTGGATGAGTGTGCAGGTAGCGAGGTTTTTTCCTTCATGGATAGATTTTTCGAATATAATCAGATACAAATTAAACTTGAGGACCAACATAATACTGCATTTATTTGTCCTTGGGGAACGTTTTCATATCGAAAAATTCCTTTTGGCCTTAAGAACACTGGAGCTACTTTTCAGCGGGCAATGACCTTGAACTTCCACGATCTCAAGTAAATTATCGAAGTATTTTTGGATGACCTTGCTGCTCATTATCATATGAGAATTCGTCATTCCTATCACTTGAGATTGGTATTTGAAAGATGCCGACATTATTTGGTTAGGTTAAATCCTCATAATTGCATATTTTGTGTGAAGTCAGGTTGCTTTTTAGGATTCATCGTCTCTAAAGAGGGTATAAGAGTCAACCCTTTGAAGGTTGAGGAAATACTTCAGTTGTCTCCCTTGAGGAATATTCATCATATTTAATGTTCGCAAGGCATGGAAAACTTCTTACAGAGATTTTTTGTCAATTTTTCCAATTTGACTAGAGGATTCATGTGTCTTTTGAAGAAGGACACCACCTTTTGTTGGGATGAGCGAGCCTAGGAGTCCTTTGATGCCCTCAAGTGAGCCCTAGCATCGGCCCCAGTGATTATTCCCCCAGACTATAGCCATGACTTTCTACTTTATGTGGCCGCGTCCATGGAGACAATTGGTATGGTTTTAGTTCAAGAGGACGAGGAGCTCCAAGAGCATGTCATATACTATCTGAGCTAAAACCTTATTGATGCAGAGATTCATTATTCTCATGTTGAGAAGCTTGCTTTAGCTACCATACATGCGTTTCAACGGTTGAGACATTATATTCTCCTTTGCCAGACCTTGGTTGTAGCCCATGTCAATCCGTTACAATTTGTCCTCAATCGAAGAATGATTGGGGGAAAATATAATAAATGGATTGTCATCCTGCAAGAATTCGATCTCGAATTTATTTCGGCAAAATTGAAGAAGTCGTTAATTTTTGCAGAGATTATATCGGATTTCCCAAGTGAGGCCAAGGAGCTGGTTTGTGAAGATACATTTATCGATGAACACATCTTCTTAATCTCAACTTTAGACCCATGGTATGGGGATATCATTATATATTTACAAACATTGAAGG